>OVAN01011957.1:0-14179 GCA_900406275.1 Anastatica hierochuntica | reverse complement strand
GCTCCCATCGACCATCTGGTCGATGGCCAGCAACCTTGGGTCGATGGCCAAAAACCCATACAGAAGATGGGGCTTCCTCCTCTGTAGGTTGCCAGCCATCGACCCTGAGTAGGCTTCCATCGACCAGATGGGTCGATGGCTGACAACATGGACGCAAAAACCCTTTGTTTTAGAGCTTCTTCCACTCTTTGTTTAGTATAAATAAACATCTAAGCTTCAAGAACAAAAGGAGACAATATATCTATCTTATTTTTCAACATTTCCAAGATCAAAACTTTGTAATAACAATTTCTTTTGTTTTAAAAGATCTTTCGATCTCTCCTCTAATCTCTCTCTTCTTAGATCTATTCCTCTAAACTATGGAAGCTCAAAGACCATTTCTATTTCTTTGGATTTTCATGAAGTTTAGTGAGTAGATCTTATTTTGGATCTTGAGTTGTGGTTAGGTTAGGGTTAGATTTAAGCTTGTTATAGACTAGTAGACTAGGTTTTGGCATAGATTCTTGCTAGATCTTGTTTTGTTCTCAAATTTAAGATTGCTTGCTAATCGGCGCCTACAATATGTTCGATGAAATGCTTGAGTAAACAAGGTTTAGGTTTTTCATCTTGGGCTACGGGAGTAGTTTGCATAAAGGGATTCCAAGATGCTAGATGGTTATAAGGGCTTGAGATACACTATCACTTACTTGCTTAGATAGGCGAAATCCGAGAGGTAAGCTTTGTAGTGGGTATGGGTGAATAGACCTCCGTCACGAGAGTGGGTTGCTCGATAATTGAGGGATCCTTGACCGGGGAATAACTTTAACCATTCAATAAAGTCTTAGGAAAGTCATTACATTCTTAGATTGAACCCGAATCAATTGCCACTATCTTGAGATCCACTTTTCTCTCATTGCTTACAACTTATTTGCTTTGTGCTTTGCTTATTGCTCTTTAAATATTTCTTTTGTTTATGATTGCTACCTTTCTATGGATAGATCTATTAGAGACTTGTGACACCTCTTACTAAATTGCTCCCTAGACTAGTTTTTCTAGTGTCATTCTCTTTGTTTAAACTCTTCTAAACTATTCAATCCTTGGACGATACATTTCTTACTACAACTAGACTCCGTCAATCTTGTGGGCTAGGAGCGGTTTATGAGTGACATGCCTAGAGAGACGAATATGAGTGAAGAAGAGATTTCTATCTTGAACTTAGTGGCACTTTAGACCAAGCTAATGTATCCTCAATATTTCAAGAAGGAAATTTTGGGACTGCATTATGGAAAGATGAATCAGGATGGTGACTTAGACTTCCCACAAGAATTGTATGAGGAGGCTAAATGAAACAGTTAAGGAAAGGGTTAAGAAGAAGTTGGCTACGATAGACAAGATAGAGAACGTATTGCAACCTAATGACATTCCACCAACTAAAGCCGTTGAAAACGTATTACAAAAGAGAGAAATTGAAGGAAGATTCATTATACCTTGTGCTATGAAAGACAACCAATTTGGAGATGTTTTAGCGGATACTGGTGCACGCTTGGAGTAATCTCTCTAGATCGTGTAAAGGAGTTTGGTTCACAATACAAAATCAAGAAAAGAGATAACCCCGTACTCTTGGGAGATGCTACAAAGAAAGTACAAATGGGACGGTTGGAAAATATGGAGCTAAGGATTGGAAACACCTTTTTGAAGAGTGATTTTTTGTGATGGACACTAAGTCCAACCAATCTAAGTTCCCAATCATCCTTGGAACTCCTTTCTTGTTAACCGTGGGTGCTATAATCGATTTTGAAGCCAAAGAATTTTTTATGAATAAGGTCGATAAAGGAACATTCTATCCTCTGCTCGATCTTGACAAGAATATTGGATATTGTGGAACAATGTACCAATAAGGAGTTAAGCCAAATAGTATCACCCCTGACGAAAAGAGCTATGAGAATTTCGAAAAGGATGAAGTTTTGGATTATTTTTACGAGAATGCAGAAACCAAAGTTGCTTCCATTAAAAAGGAGTTGACCCATGAGAAGAAAGTTCAATTCATCCCACCTTACAACTAGAACCCCAATTTCTACAAAGGCGAAGGGGTAAAGAACTTCTTCAAAATCAAAGAATGGACTATAAGGAAAGCACCAAGGGGTCCAAAGCATGAGGAGGTGGTCCTTGACTTCACTAACTAAAAGAAAAGAAGAAACGTCATGCTAAGGACCTGAAATAAACGCACTTGAGAGGCAATCTCACGAGTATCCTTTGTAAATATTTTTTCTTATCTCTGTAAGTCTTTAAACTTCAATAATGATGGTTATATCTTGAAACATTCTTGTTCCAAAATCATTCCCTTTTGCCTAAAGCATAGGTGCCAAAGGAGAATCATTCGAAGAAATAATCAAATCCCAAGGAAAAATATTGTATATACATGTCCAATGAGTCAATGTGACTCGACACTTAGACAATTCCTATAGCTAAGGTAAGTTCTCTTAATTCAAGTTATTTAGTTACATTTCACAATTTTAAAAATCCTTCAAGAATGATTTTTCAAAAGCTTGATTTGAGAAAATCCAACAATTTTGATTCAAATTATTTTCAAAGACTAAAATTAATTTTCGCTCCCCCCCCCCATTTTGGATATAAGAGTTTAAGTGTGTTTTTAGTGACTTTTTGCCAATTGGTTATGGAAGTATTTTTCAAGGACCATTTTGCAACTTTTAGAAGTCACCACCACTTGAGCACTCCACCATAATTTGCACATGATAATTAATAAAGAAAGTGTCTCTCATTTAGCTTAAGAAATCGACATCCATTGTTATCAAAAGCTAGAATTTTTGTTTTCTTAATTTTGAGAGAAACTTTGAGAATTCTTGCAAGTTCAATCATGTTTCCAAGTGTTTTACAAGTTTCCAACTTCTCACAATCATCTTTGCATCAAGAAATCAAAGTTATGAATGACAAAACTTCTCCTTTATTAAGTGAAATTTTTGATTTTACTTAGGTGAAGTGAATTTGATGTTGTTTGTGAATTATCTTGTTAGCTTAGGTATAGTTGTTGAATTTTCATGTATTAGATCTTCTTAAAACAACTAAAAATGCTTGAATTATGGATTATTCTTCTTGATGAATAGTGGTGTTCATGAAGTGGATAGTTATTGAAATAATGGGTGTTAGATATTCTTAGAATCATGCATCACTTTCTTGATTTGGAGAAATTTTCGAGATGTCATCCATCTCCTAAAATTTCAATTTTTATAAAATGTTAATGGGAAGGTTGGTTTTTTATTCTTGCATAGCTTTCAATGTGGTTTTTGTTTAATTGCTTAGTTTGTTATGCATACTTGCAACCACTACTTTGAGTTTGATACATGGTTATAAATTTGGGCATATTATATTAAGTGCACAACTGTCTAAATCTAGAAATATTCTTAAATTGGTATGAATTAGATTTTTACTTGGTTGTCTAGTAAACATTAAACAAAGTCAATAGTTTGGAAAGTTAAAAAGTCAAGCGCATGCTCTTGTTTAGAATACCTTAATTGCCGAAATTACTTATCTTGGAGTGATGTCATTTTAGTCTTAGATGAGTTTATGCATTTAAGATTATGCATGTGTTTAAGCAAATTACTAAAAATATGATCATATAAGTATTTGTGCTTAAGAGTTAATTCCGGTTTGAAGAAAAATCCTTTTACTTATTCATTTGTTCTTTAAAATTTTTAAACTCACTTTGTTTACATTTTTAAGTGTAGGAACAAAATCAATGACACCACCACAAAGAGCTATGTGGCTATCATACCCAACACGGAAGAAACAAGAGAATGAGCAATACTTTCATCTTCAGTGCAACTCTATCGTGGAAGTAACTTTATGGTTGGATGAGAGTATGATTTCGAGAATGGGAATTGACAACAAAGTCAAGTATTTGCCCGAATATATGGATCTTGGAAGGTTTGTCAAAAAGCGTTATCCTACCTACATTCAACTGACACTATAATTTCTCGCCACAATGGATTTCCAACACGGGAATGACTTGGAGAGTACACTTGGGTATGTGACTTTTCGGATCAAGAACGAGGGTTACATCATCTTGACAAAGGATAAGTGATGTGGGAAAGTGGATCGACTTAGAATTATGACCAATCAGTCTTGATCGTTTTAATGCATGTTTATTATTTTAATGTCATTCGAAAGTCTAGGTCCTTTTGATACTAAACCTCGAAAGTGGAGCGGATTTACCGTAGTGGTTGTGTTCTAGACCAAAACTTTATGCCCCAACTCGTTTTTAACTCCTACTAGTTTACTTTAACTTTCTGTTGCTTGATGCATATCACATCATTGATCTATCCTATGTATATTAGCATATAGAGTAGGATTTCGTTTTTCATAATTAAATCATAATAAAACAAAATAAAATCCTAAAACCCCATGCATATTTAATTCTTAGCTTAATCCGAAAGTCAATGGATCCTAAGTGTGAAGCTTAATCCCTGTGGATTTGATCCCTAAGTATAACTCTGGATGTTGTACACATGCACCTAGGTTTTAATTGGGGTAAAACTTGACCCCACATCAAGTTTTTAACGTCGTTGTCAGGGACTTGTAGTCTTTACCCTAGGATTTAGATCTAGGATTTAGTCTGGAAATTTTTTTTCTTTCTTTTTCTTTTGCTTGAAAATTTTGGTTTTTCTAGAACTAAGAATTTGATTTTTCTACTAACATTAGTAACTTAGATTTTCTTTTTTTGATTTCTTTAGGATAGTAACACTTAGATTTAAGGTAGGAAGAGTAGAAATTTTGTGCCTATTAGGATTTATCTTTTAGTTTAGAATAAGATTTCACTTTTTTCTTTTTAGACTATGATTTTCTTTTTATTTGATACTATTAACTTTTTCTATTTTATTTTTCAGAGAAACCAAAGAGAAAATAGGATATACCTCAACACAGTCACATTCTTGAAGAGCTATAGCACTTTAAACATCACAAAAATTCAAATCCAGTAGGAGTCGAACTTCATCTCAAGATAGATTGATCATGAAGAGACCCTGAAGAGTCGAGATTTCACATCCATGGAACCATTGATCCAAGGCAAAGGTACCATATTTAGATCAACCTTTTTAGAGTGTTTTCAAGACTCAAAAATTTCTGGAAATATTCACAAAGTCCAGCAAATATGAGCAGTACCTTAAAGAGATCATCGGAGCATCGAAAATCGAAGATTTCGGTAAATTCTATCACTTGAAGCTCAACATTGAATCGCCAATCTACCTCTTTCCAGCCACATCCTACCCCTTCTCATGTCCATTATCACTTTCCAATGGAGCCTTTCAAGTGAAGTCTTGATGGCACAATTCATCAAACATCGAAGAGAAGTGGAGCAAAAGTTAGAAACAAAGATTTACAACATGAAATTCGACCTAAAGGAAAAGTTTGTAGAGCTTTAAGATAAACTCCACACCTTTTAATACCCCTGGAGATTCTCTAACTCGAGCATGAGAATCTATGAAGGAAAGAGCTCCAGCCCGTTCCTAAGAAGATCAATAAACCGAAGAAACCGAAGAAACGTGGAATGTGACATCAACACGAAGAAGCTTTATGTACCAAGTTGAGCACGTCCAGATCTTGAAAGGACTGATAATTAAGAAATTTTGGACCTTGATTTGAAAGTCAAAAGGATTCACAATGAACTTCTTACGAAGAACATGGAGTTAGAAGGCGAGATTGGTATATTCACAACAAAACCGATGAAATCAACACTCAAAGGGAAGATGCCCAACCCTTAACCAACTGATCATGGAAGAGATATACCATGATTCTCATTTACTTCAAACTTCAAGAGCTAAGCTTGATGGCTCATTCGCTTACCTTAAAGAATATGAAAAAAAAAAACGTGTAGAAAATGCCTTTTAAAACTCACACGCTATGATGATACACCTCAAGACCAGCAAGGAAAGGAATTAGCCACGTGATTATAAGAATTGCCAGCCATGTTTTACTCCTTATATAGTGTATCACATTCCTTGGATGAGGACCCTAAGGATCCAAGCTACAAAATCGAGAAGAAAACCTCATTTTGCTCTTAAACGCAAAGAAATTTTCAGAACTAAAGAGAAGTCTTGTAAGCAGTAGGAGAAGCTAAAGAATTGTCTAAATGGAGAAAGGAATTCATAAATATCATCAAGAAGTCATCCAGGATAGCATCTTCACACTTCCATCCAAGACGATTTCATGTTCTCATCTCTACTTTATGGAATGAACCGGAGAAGAACGATCAGAAACCCATTAAAGATCTAAGTTGATTCATTGGAAATACGAGAAAAGGAAGTCACAATCCTCCTGCCTGAGCATCCTTATCATAAAAAAATGCCCTGAGATCGAGTTAAAGACTTTAAACAAACACTTTATGGGAGGCAACCCATATTATATCCCTTTTAAGTTTTAGTTTTAATTTGTTTTGTAGAATTGATCTTAGGAATAATGTTGGTTACATTTTGTGTTATAAGTTTTTAATAAATGTTTTTATACTTTTTCATAGGAACACACATTGGAATCGAAGAAAATTGGAGCAAAACCAATTCGGACATGTTTGGACGTTTAGACAAACCAACCGCGGCACGTGCAACTCATGACCAGTCGCGTGCCATCCGGTTACAAGCCTTGCTACTCCCTACCTCAACTCAGCTCCAGCATAGGCCCATGAGACTCACCTGAGCGGCCGCCCTCCCAAAAATAGGCCCCGACCGATGTTAAGGGCATTATGCCCAAACACCTGAGGCACTTCCTTCCCAAGACCAGCCATGTGCCTTTCCCCGCCCAACTCCGGTCCTCAGCCTTCTGTTAACCCATCACAGCACTTCCCGATCCGTAAACCATCTCGACCAACCTATTTCCCATCCGGACAAACCCATGGCCGAGAAAAACAGTCTCGAACATCCATTTTCGCATTTTCTTAGTCGGATCAAAACCAAACTCAAATTATTCAAGGACCAACACCCAAATCACATCAAATGCATCAAATTAAGATGTTTTCAAGTCTGGGACGTGCTGGATGCTAGCACACACTTGGAGCCATAAGAATTCTCAAACCGAGTAAATTTGCAACTAAGCCAAACCATTCTCGCCAAGTAAGGAATTAACCAATTTTTTCTAGTACTTTATAAAGATATCTAATAGGAATTCATGCACTGAATATCCCTTAAAGACCCTAGGCGAGGCTATGGAGATGAAATTGCAAGAATTCGGACCATATAAGAACTTTGAGGAGGAGCATCAGCTTTAATCAAAACCAAGGTATATTGTGACTAAAATAAGAAATTTTTTGAGGCTATAAATGTTTTGATCAAGGCATAGATGTTCTTTAACTACATTCAAAGCTTCAAAAATGCGATCAAAAAGCCCAAGACCACAACCGGAGCATCTCAAGAGGAATCTTAGTCAAACCAAATGTCACACCTGATCATCCGCATCAAACAAACTCAGAGAAACGTGAGAACTTGGCTGGAAGAGAGAATCATAGGACTTGTGCTCAACGGAGACACAAAACTGACGAATTTGGCTTACTTGAAACTCTTTTATATAAGAGTTGAACCAAGTTTTACCACTGAAGATGCCTGAAAAAAATGAAAATTTTATGAAGAATAGACCAAATAGTTTTGGAGGCGCAAACATTTCATCATGGAGCACCGGATTGGCTAGAAACAAAAGAAAACTCGCTCAGTGTGAAATCGAGCTCCCCCAAGTGAACCAAGCTGTCAAACTAAAGATTCACCATTAATTAGCAGATGGGGAAGACAATTATCAAGAAAGACCAGCCTTGGAATGGTCCCGAATCAAGAACAGCCAAGTTTTCACCAAAACTAGCCAAATCGAGCATTTCGGAGACTAAAGTCGGCCAAATCAAAAATGGTATGAGCTCCCGGATTGCAAAAACATGCCATTGAACCTCATTTCGGTTTACCAAAATATCACGTATGGCCATATATTTCTCCATAATTTCGACAACCAACTAAGTGTTTCCTACTCCCTACCTTTTAAATTAGTTATAAGTACCTTCCTCACTTGATTTTACACCGGGACGGTGTATATTAAGTCCGGGGAATTTTTATTGTTACTAATGCTTCTTTTTTCCTTGACACATTTTCTTTCTTTTTGAGTCGTTTATAAAATTTTCAAAATAAAAATATTTTATTGAGTCAAATTCAGTACGGAAACATGCTTAACTTTTAACTAACCACATAATTAATGACTAGTGTCCATTGTGTCAATTATTGACTGCAGTTTTATCGATCAAAAAAGTGCAGGTGGATCAGCTAATCGAGGCACCATATCTCTTGATATCTGGGCAATTCTTAGCCACTCAACATTTAAATAAACTTAATTTTCTCTTCTTGGGGTTGGGTATACATTGAATCATAATCCTCTTTGGACTTGACAAAACTAAGTCTACGGTTCCCCTCTTCCTTTCTTAATAAAAATTTTCAGCAAGTGCTTATGCATATTGTGAATTATGGAACCAATAAAATCTGAATGTACTTAAAAAGAAAAGAATAAAGAGGTCGATAGAAAAAATAAAATGATACCCTAGAAAAGTAGAGAAAAATCAACTCTCAGAGGCTGATAGAAAAACTAAAATGATACCCTAGAAAAGTTAGGAGAAATCAGTCTCTAAAAAGCATTTAAAAGTGAATAAGGAAGAGGAAAGGAATCGATTGTGGGATTAAATTGTTTAGGATCTCGTTTGAGTTGAGTCTATGTATTAATTGATCGGTAATCCATCGAAGAGACCACACACTGTAGATTCTAGGAAGTGGTGATACAGATCATGGGTCACTCTTGTTGATTGTGGCTGAATCGGGGACATTGCTAGACTTGTTGTGATTACTGGAGGTTCTATCTAATGTCGACTTTAGTCTTAGTGAATTAGGACAGTATAAGTTTCTAATCAGTTCAGACAATAAAGGTAGGTTTCCAAGTTTTCAAACCTCTTCTCTGCTCTTCGTTTTCTTAGCTCGAGGACAAGCTAGAAGCTAAGTTCGGGGGAGTTGATAACATCATTATTTTATCAGTTTTCCTATGGATTCGGATAGGTTTTCTTTGTGTTTTTACACTACATTATGCAGTTAGAGGTAGTTTTCTTGTATTTGTAGTGTTCTAAGTTATTTCCCGTCAAACAATTCGTTTTGGAGCTTTATGGAGCAAATTGGATCAAAAGCCAGTTTATGGACAGTTTATGGAGCTAATTAGATCAACAGTATCATCTGATCCAAAGGCCTTGCCCTCAATGGATTTGGATGAAATTTAGACAAGAGCTAAAGAATTGAATTAGCTTTCATCTCCAAGTTGTTTCATCGCATTTGGAGTAGTGGACAAAGATTTATACTAAGTTTATTGAAGACTGGTCTAGTTGTCTTGTATATGAAGGGTGCGTAGAAAGGCCAAAACAAAAAGAAGACTATTTGGGTTTCAAACCAGACATTCTCTAGACTAAATTGGATCTTTTTCAAGTCTTTTAAAGTCCAAGAACTAAACTCAAGACCTTTGGACATGAAGCCCAAACATTATGAGGCCTGAAGGCCCGGTTTTACACTTTTTGACCTAGAAACTTATAACATTATATATAGATGTTTGTAGCCTCCTAATTTCGTAGAGTTAGGTTAGATTAGATTTCAACAATAATATTAGGAGGCTGGGACGACACCCTTTGGGGTCGTTCCCTTTGTAGCCTCCAAAGATCCATCATCAACTTCAATACATCTTCCATTCTTCCATAAACTAGGTTTTATCTTCTCCTCTCTCCTTTGATCTGATATGCATGCTTGCTGCCATGATTGATTTTACTTTTTTACATGTTTTTTATCTATTAGTTTCCATGTTAGATAGTTGATTACAAGGATTCAATAAGTTTATTTGAATATGGTTACTAGTAGATTATGCTTTAAAAATAAAGTTATCACCTTTACTCATTAGTTAATGCTAGTCTCCTACGATAGCTGCTACGTGAATTGATCTATAGTGGTATTCATTACAAAAGCTTGATTTTCCACTAGAACTATTATTTGGTGAGCATTTATAATTAGGCAACGAAAGTGGATCGACTTAGAATCGTGAACAATCAGTCTTGATCGTTTTAATGCATGTTTATTATTTTAAGTCTATTCAAAAGTCTAGGTCATTTTGATACTAGGCACAGAGTCTCGAACCTCAAAAGTGGAGAGAATTTACCTTTTTGGTTGTGTTCTAGACCGAAACTTTATGCCCCTAGTCAGTTTTAACTCCTGGTAGTTTACTTTAACTTTCTGTTGTTTTATGCATATCATATCATTGATCTATTCCATGTAAATTAGCAGATATAATATGATTTCATTTTTCAAAATTAAATCATAATAAAAACCAAATAAAAATTCTTAAACTCTTTACATATTTCATTCTTACCTTAATCCGAAATTTAATGGATCCTAAGTGTGAAACCTAGTCCCTGTGGATACGATCCCCAAGTATTACTGCGAATGTTATATACTTGCAGCTAGGTTTTAACTGGGGTAAAACTTGACCCAATATCACTATTGCGTAGCTAAAGAGGGAAAAAGTGGTGCTTGTAGAGACAGTAGCTAAGGTTCCAACAGTTGCAAGAGAATGTGGCTATGATCCCTTTTGTTCAATCAACAAGGATCATAAATATGAGTTGTTAGAATTTTTGAAGACTTGCCCGTTAGTACTGACCTCTCTAAGATTTTGAACATGTTGGTGACTTCATTTTGAATGAGTGTATCTTGATTGCAAGAGTGTGTGAGTTCATTTTACAGGCAGTTCAGGGCTAATAAACCAAGTGTGGTCTCAACCATATTCTTGTACCAAACGTTGCGGACACCGGAATAGATGACCTTGGGACAAGGTGAGACTTCACACTCAGACTTAAAAAAGAGACTCCAAGTCTCAAGTGTGAGACTTCACCCCACTGACAATATTTTCCTGCAGCACATTGATGTTGGAACCAATCTATTGAGATAGTGGTTCCATTTCCATCTAGAGTGGTGTGGAAGCGACAAGCTCTGCTTTTTTGATGTTGTTTTCAGACAACGGTGGCTGAGTAGCTACGAAATATTCAAGATCACGGCGCATGATGACAGTTTAGGCAGGATCTACCTCTTGGGGCTGATGATCTCATCATTGGCACTGAACCAGATTTTTGCCGCAGTAACAAGATATGGGTATCAATGTGGACGAAATCTACACCTCCCTCAACATCAAAGATATGCATTGGCTTGCCTTGATGATATCAACTCCTAAAAGGTACCTCGTTATTTGGGACATTATCGTTAGGTCCTATGGAGCATATGTGATTGTCGAACATATGGACCCTTTATGCAAGATGCTGGCATATCGTATGCGCATCCTAATTCCTCTGGATCAAAGACGCTTGCACCCATTTTTTCCATACACTTATGAGATAATTCCTAAATCCGAAGTTCCCCAATGTGTTAGTGGTGATTGTGGAGTGTTCACCCTCAAGTACATAGAGTGTCATGCTTTGAGCATGTCATTTCCTCCCCATTTCTTGTCCTCCAACAACATTAAGAGCATAAGGGAGAAGCTAGTAGTCGAGATACATCATGAGCTAAAGATAAAAGGAACGGAGAAAAGCGAATACAATGACTTGGATTTATACGATCCAAGATGGCTTCTCTAGCCTATTTTCTGGATTCTCGTAGCCTTTCATGTAATATAATGTAGTACGTGTAAGAACTAACCACATATTTTGGCAAACATTGCGGGAATGTTTTTGTGCCCACCCAATGGAACGAGTTAAGATATTGTAACTTGATACGTAAGATTATATGTAATGAAAAGATATTGTAATTTGATAAAGTAAGATGATATATAATGATAAGATATTGTAACTCAATGGAACTTTTGGTACTCTTGCGAACAGACATCTGGTCTTAATCCAACAAACATAAACATAAACTTTAGCTAATGCAAAGTGGTCTTAATCCAACAAATATAAACTAGTAATAATTAGCTAAGGGAACTTCACACTGAGACTTAAATAAGAGACTTTGTTGTAATAACTTAGATAAGACTTCACACCAATTTTAACGAAGGACTGAAACTTTTGTTGGAGACTTCACTACGAGACTTCACTTCAAGATTCCAACACCACTGGTTTCCCTCGGCCTTGAACATCTTAAATATCAGAAAAATACATACCAAAAAATCATTAGCCATAGAATTTTATACCAACACTCAGAAGTGGTTAATTTAACTCACACAATTAGGTCTAGTATGTCAAGGTTGCTTGTAGTATGAACAATTGTATTATTTGTGAGCCTTCCGCTGTTTGTCCTAAACTATCTTGCAATTTCAAGCTATTTTTTCCACCTTACTTATGCCTTCCTGGTTTGCGCTGGACCTCTGGAGGAAGAACCTTGACAAACTTGGGTTCTTTTCTATCCATAGTTTATGGGTAAATGTTGGTTGAGTACGTCGCATAATAATTATTCTTTGTGTATGACGGGTAAACGAGTGCGGTCACGTCTATATTAAGCTCAGGAGCAGCTGCAATAGCATTTGAACAAGGTATTATCTCAACATCATACACACCACATTAACATTTCTGATGTAGGAAATCAACGATACAATCTCTATTTCTTTCTTTCACGTGGAATCGCCAACCATATATACGTTCAACCGTCATTTGCCCCGCATAATGCTGACAAATAGGCAGCAACCATTAAACCCCCTGCTATGTGCTGTTCTGAGATTCATAGCATCATCACACCTTCTAAAATACCACATTTCTAGCTTCTCTTGTATAAAATCCAAAAGGAATGGTATGGGAAATCCTCGAGCTGGTTTAAGTGCGGAGATTATAGATTCGGCGATGTTGCTCGTTTATATGTTGTATCTATGTCCCGGGAAGTGAACGTGTGCCTATAAATTGAATCATGCATCCTTCAAGTAATCTGCAAGGTTGGGATTTGCCCCTCCATATTGCATCCTTGTATCTATTAAAATCATAATGGGTATACGCATACACAGCAGATTTGACAAGGTACAGAAGGTGTCTTCCCTTGAAGTTGGTGACAATGTTATCCTAAAGGTGAGAATAACATATCCCTGTTGTTGCCCATGTCATAACCATTTCAATTGCATTTTTAATTGAGACGTGCCTATCAAAAATATTGCTAAAGCATATTGATCAGAGACGCAACTACTCAACTTGGTAAAAAAACCAACGGCATGATTCATCATCCTCAGCATCCACAATAACAAAAGCAAACGAGAATATTTGAAATTCGCGTCTTGGCTACAAGAAACATGTAGAAAATCGCCATACTTCCTTGGTAGATGACACTCATCCACCACCATAACTTGTCTAAGATATTGAAATCCGGAAATCGAGGCTTCAAGAGCAATAAACATATATTTGAATTTGTTTTGATCATCGACTAGGTTATTAGTGACGGTTCTAGGATTGGCTTGTTGGACACGATATAGATACAAAGGCAGGTGCTCATATCCATCTTCGGCGTTACGCCGTTAATTATTCCACAATCATCATAAAACAACTTAACAATGTACCTCAGAGCATAACGTTTGCGCAAAGAAATTCAGTCTGTCACTGAGCAAGTATGTTCTTTCTTGTACAGAGTCACCCAAAACGTATTTGGTTCATTTTTCACAGCTGCTCTGACCCTCAAGTTGAATCCTTTCACACGACAATTAGCTATAAATAGTTTTCTATAGACTTATGCACTTTGTACGAGAATTTCGCCATTATCGCTGGCAAGCAAACCTCAGAAGTAAGTGCATCATTCGTAGGAAAACTTATTGAGACAAAGAGACCGTCCGACCATGTCATGTTAATTCTTCGGCCTTCATCATCAAAGCTTCCTTTTGCACCAAAAAAATTGTGTTATCATCCTCATTTTCACTAAGATCTTAATCTTTAACTTTCTCATACACTGTAATCTTCAAGGAACTCGTCTTTAACCACACAAGCAGGATATTTTTCTGCAACATAGTCATCATCTTTGACATTATCAACTCCCTCACCACCATCAGACATATATGTATCTTCGTCTTCCAATTTTTTTGCATCTTCTTCAGAGTCTTCATCACCATTACCATCTTCCTTAGAGTCCTCAGCATCAACCTCTGATATACATACAATTTCATGCATATTTTGGTGTGTTTTAGCTTAGTTTTC
>OVAN01011956.1:0-13982 GCA_900406275.1 Anastatica hierochuntica | reverse complement strand
TAGTTAGTTTGGTAGTGTTTTTGGCTTTTGAGTTTTGGTTTTTGGTACTTTTTATGTTTTTCGTGTTTTTGGCTATCGTATTGCAGGAAAAAGATCACTAGACAAACGGACAGGGATCAATCGATCCTTATCCTGGATCGATCGATCCGTGTCTCAGAGTCCCATAGAAAATTGCAAAGTTTTGCGATTGATTGATTCATCTGATGCGATCGATCGACAGGAAAAAGAAAAGAATCGACTGATCCCTGTCTGGATCGATCGATCCCTGTCTCAGATGCGAGGCTATTTCACACGTTTTCAGGTAAGTTTGCTTTTTCCCGTTTCTTTTCATTCTTACTTGCTACTTACCCCTTCCTTAGATTTGTTTCACACCGAGACGGTGTGAGATAAGTCTGGGGGAGGTTACTAACGTTTTTGGATTTTTCTATTTCTTTTTGTGTTGTTTGAGTCATTTTGATGTTATTATTGAGTAAGTTTATGCATTTATTTATGCTTCATGATGATTTTAGACTATTATATCTGCGCATTGCACTTTATTCTATATGTTCATTGACCATTTCATTTGAACATTTAGCGCAGGCAAAACATAGTAACTCATGACCAAACTCCCCACCAGAAATCTCTGGAACTCAGACTTTTGTCCGAATATTTTTAATTCTTATCTTATTTGGCTTACTAATGAACTTTAATGTCTTTAATCGAGGAACTTAAAATCAGGAATCAAACCTCCATCATTCAGGATTACATCACCATTTTTCTACCATCCTTTTTGTTAATCCTGAGTGACCAGACTCATCTTTAGTCTAGCACAACACCCTTACCTTATCTCCTTGATTCTCCATGCATTCCTTTTCCATCTTATGTGCACACATGTGAAAAAATTGAGAGAATAGGGTAGACATGATCCTTCTAATTGCTTACGCAGGACTGAACATTTAGGTGGTTTAGACACGGTCATAAGTGTCTGATTTCTCGATGTTGGGTGTTTAGGTGGTTTAGATGGATATTTTGCATTTCTTCGTGTTGTATGGGTGTTATAGAATTTAAAAATGTCATTAGTATGCTAGTTCGAACCAGATTTTTATTCCTGAAAAAAAAACAAAAATTAATGTTTAATTCGATATATCTGGTTTAGAAATTAGCATTAGCATATTATTATGTTGATTATTTTCAACCTGAAGAATGCACATATCTGGTTTATTTTCTTATTGATTGTTTGTACTTCGGTAGTTAGGGGACATGGATATCAATATACTCTTTCTCTCCTGCAATTTTGCATATTGTCTTATATTCCTAGGGGTACACATTATTTTAGTTAGTAAAACACTTCAATTTGGTTGTAATTAGGGTATACCAAATGAATTATGGGAAGAGGAAGTTGTGGACGACAAGGTTTACCATTTAGTTATGCAATGCAGAGTGGCTACAAATTTAAAAAAGAAGGCTTTGAAGGGGGTGATGCATCAATTCCACCAATTCATGTGGTGTCTAAAGGAGACAGTCAAAGTCTACGAAACCGAAGAGCATGCCAACAATTTCTTCCAAGGAAAACTGCAAAGAAGACAAGAACGAAGGTATTCCTCAACCTTGTAGAGGCATAAAGTTTCAACAAAAAATGTAAGAAAATCTCAACAACTGCGGGGGTAGTCATACGGGTGTACATTGGAAAGGCGCTACATCTAAAATGTTGGAAGAGTGAAAGGCGTGGATGGAGATTCATTTATAAAAAATGAAGAAGGAAATAATATCTGTTATCGAGGAGAAATTTGGGAAGAGGGAGAGTGTAAGGAAAAGTGCTGGAAGAGGGTCTGGTGAGGGCAAACCACTGAGAGAGGAAAGGAGGTTGTGTCCAAAGGAAACCGTGTCCAAAGGAGATGATCAAAGTCTCAAAGAAACCAAAGATCACGCCAACAAAAGTTGTCCAAGGAATTCTGCAAAGGAGGACAAGAAAGAAGGTATTCCTCAACCTCGTAGAGGCACAAAACTTCAATAAAAAATGTAGAAAAATCTCAACAACTGCAGGTGTTATTCATATGGGTGTACATAGGAAAGGCGATACACCTAAAATGTTGGAAGAGTTAAAGGCGTGGATGGGGATTCAATTAGGAAAAATGAAGCAGGAATTAATATCTGTTATCGAGGAGAAATTGGGAAAGTGTGACGGTGTAAGGAAATGTGTTGGAAGAGGATCTGGTAAGGGCTGAAATATCTACACTTGTTAAAGAAAGATGATCTACGTTTAATAAAACACATGTACACTCGGCAACGCCTAAAGAAAAAAAAGAAGGAAGAACTGAAAAGCTCAAACAAACTGGCTAGCCAAGGTAAAGTAACAGAGAAAGTTTGCAAGGCTGTTGAGGGTGGGTTGAGTGGACGGTACAAAAAAAAACTTAAAATGACCAAAACTCTATCGAGCATGAATAAAGATGATGAAGTTTACAACCTTAGCCATGAAGAAAGAACCGGATAGGAAAATGGAGAGACTGACAATGATAACAAGGTAATAATATTTTTTCTATAATCTCATGGTACACATTGATATGTCGTACATCCGCGATGTGCACGGTAAATGGTGTAAATAGTCATGGAAATAATTTATTTTTGCAATGGAAACTTAGATGAGGTGTGCAGACAATGACAACTTAGAAGAGATATTTATTTTTAAGTACAACATAAGCGATGTTTTTTTTTGTACACATTATGTAGCTTTTTAATTATGAAGTTTGTTGTGCGCACGATGAAGGTGAAACGAAAATGGTTTTATATGGTGTGCCGTAGTCATATATTCCGCCATCCAATGATGCTGATCTAGTGGTGGATGAGGAGTTTGCTCTGTTAGCCATTGAGGAGAATGCTATAGTGGTGGGTGTGGAGAATTCTGTAGTGGACGAGAAGATTTATCCAGTTTAGGAGGAGATTGCTCTGGTCTATGAGGAGATGGTTCCGCTGTATTTGGAGTTTTCTCCGGTGAACGAGGTGATTTCTCTGGTGGTGGCCATGGATGATTCCGACAATGATTATGAGAGTCTGTCTGAGGATGGTGGTTCCTTAGACAAAGATAAATCAAAGAAAAGCAAAGGTGTTGCAAAGGGAATCCCACATAGATATACGAAAATAGGTGTTCTATATCTAAGGGTTAAGGATCTCTTCAAAAGCGAGCATAAACCTATGTACGAGTCCCTGCAAACCATGGGCAGTGGTGAATTTAAACCTTTCCAAAGATGTTCGTGAATAGGAAACCAAGTAAGTCTGTAGAAGGAATAATGTTGTGTTCCTATTGTGTTCTCGTAAGGGTTACTAATATGAATATATATTATATTGAACAGGTCATTCACTATTGTTATGAGACACAAAGTAAGAAACGGTTGTTTCCATTATATCACAAAGAAATAGCGGTGGGTGACCACATGCATTTAAAAAAAAAATTCATTATGCACAATTTAATTTTAATTTTTCGATTTGATTCAGTAAATTAAAGTCAAGTCGATAACCTATATGATTTGTGTCAATATTGAATCCAATACATGCAAGTCACAATTTCAATGATTTTGGGGGTGTAAATATCCAACTTTATTGAAAGACCGGACAATAATTGTGGACGAGTTTTTATTGTCGTCCTTGTTTTGATCCATCCTGCTTTTATGGCATTCAAAGATGTGGTTAGTTTTCATTGAGGTTCCAGTATCAACATCTTCATTACTGGAAAAGTAAGGCAAAAAAACTTGAAGATGGGGGTTGTTAGAGATATTGACAATGTATACGCCAATGAATTAGGATGTAGACTATCACATTTGATTAGTTATAAACTTTAAAATGTGCACTGTGGGGATTTTAGATTCATACATCCACCACATGAAGAAGATGCGTATGTGGATGCATATATGGCCCCCATGTTGCAGTCTTTACCTTATATTTTGAAGTGGTACTTGCTTACATATGTCATCAATTTTTACTAACCACATCGTACACCTCGTTGTGTACCAAGACATTTTTCAAAATCTTAGAGCATGGGATTCTTGACCTTGTACAGAGAAGTTTCTTGAGATGCATGCAACTAGGTGTGAAAAAAAGGACATGACTACAGTAACAGACAGATTATTGGACAATTTATGTAGGAAAGACGCGAAGGACAACTACGAGGAATTGTGGATAACGTTAACGTTACAAACCTTTGAATTTCACTTTATACTATGACTATTGTGTTGTTTTATTTAAAAATTTCAGTATGCTTTGAAATTAACTTATGTTTCATTAATGACTTTAACTTTTTAATATGTATTAGTAGGTGTAATTGTGTTTGACTATCTAATAATAGACTTGTACACTCATAATAAAGTGTATATGTAGACATGTACACTTACATATAGATATGTACACCCAAATAAGATGTACGAGTAGACGTGTACATTTACATGTAGATCTGTAGTGCACATCCGCTACCCAACTGGTATTTAATATAAACATGTGCACTTAACTTAGTACACTAATAAAAGCTATAAAAGAATTTTCCTTGGTTGCTTAAAGGACACTAAATTTCTCTATCAATCATTGTAAACCAAAAAATGTAGTGATGGAATAGTTATACCTCATCTTAGACCAACAATAGGTTACCTGAAATACCCAAATCTATGTATCAATAAATGACCGAGGAACCATCCATCCTCATATATATTGGCTCTTGTTATGCATTACGACTTGTAGGCACAAAAAATTCCTATTTCTATGGCAATATCCCAACTCCCTGATGAGATTATAGTTAAAATTGTTGAGACTGTTAGCGAGTGCACTTTTCTGTACTTTAGCTCATTTCTACGAGTGAGGAAACACGCTTACGAACTAGTTCACATGGAGAACATTTTAAGGAAGTATAATTTATTATGATTTGCAATGATCAAAATCTGATTTCTACAAGTGGAATGTATCGTAGCAATTTACTTCGAGGATTTGTCGCTTACAACAAGATGTGGTAATCTATATGGAAGCATAATACTGTTGGAAGTTGATGTCCTAGAACATGAAAAATCAACTGTTTCTTTAGGCATATTTTGTGAGTGTGTTGGTGATACAACCAGAGGAAACAAAACTTCTCAAATATATGCACAAAGTCATGCACATCTTAGATCACAGGCATAAAGGAGAAAAAGCTAACTTTTATTTATTTCAAACTTTAATTCGTCATACATGACACATATTAGTGAACATTCACTTTCTCAGACGACAAATATATCACGATGCCAAAATATGATTTTTATTATCATAGTCCAAGTTTTGATACTTTTTGTAGGTACTGTGAGTTATAATGGATTACATATCGTATTTGTAGCATGCTCTAAGAATCGTTCCCACTTTTATGATTAGTGTGTACTTTATTATGTATACTTTTTGTATGTAAAATTTTAATCTTATAAGATTTCTCTCTTTGTTAATTTGACTATTCACCAAATTTTGCCGCTTTTATCTAAACCCTAAAACTTAAACTCCAAACCTTATAACATAAAATCTAAAACCAGAGAACCCAATAACATATATAGAAAAAACACACTATTTGTTGTACAACATACATATGTCACAAATAAACCCTAAAACTAACACATAAACTTAAGCTCCAATCTCAAAATCCCAAACCCTTAGTGACAACCAACGTAGACTATGTTTGAGTTAAGTGAAATTTGTACTTGTGAAGCATAAATGACAATTTTAAACCATAAACATCAAGGTTCTAAACCCGAAACACTTTCAAAACCTAAAGCCATGAAAAATATCTCTAAACTTATGTGTGTCAAGTTTCACCCCAATAAATGACACTACAGCTGCAAGAGCACAAAATAGTAATAATAATTCAGGTATTGATTTTCACGAGAACTTAGATTGTACACTACGGATCTCAAAAATGACTGAGCTAAAACAGAAAATAAAATGGTTTGATTAGTAAATAAAGAAATGACAACAGCGAATAAAAAACGAGAAAATGTTTTAAATCAATTAGGAAAAGTAGTTGGAAATTAAAAAATTTGCATAAAGTCATGCATCAAAGAAACCGTAATATCTAGGGATTAAAATTAAGCAACATACAAAACATGAAAACACTAAAATAGATCTTCTCCACTTTCGAAACTCGGGTTTCTATACTTAATAAACCAAGAGTTTCATCTTTCATTGGTCATTAGAGAAGCTAAAAGTAACTTAATTTGAAGAAAAGTTTTGGTAAGTTCACTAAACTGAGGCAATTTACTCTTGATGCCTGATGTGTTAGCATTTTAGTTGTTTCTATTACGGTTTCTCTTAAGAAAAAACGCAGCGTTTTGATGGTTTAAAAAGAAAATCTCGTCAGTCATCATCTTATTCGCAAAAAAGAACACAGAAAGAAACATAGGTAGATTTTAAGGCGACTGGCTTGGTGAGAGACGATCTGACAGGGCCGACTTGTTGATCAAGGCGACTGATTGCAGAACTGAGTATCGAGACTGCCTGCGAACATTTGAACCGATCATTTGACTCTAAGGCAAAGATGAGATCGTGACTCCAACCTTACATAGATTTCTGTGAAGGCTGAATGACCGTGAATGCTTGATTGATGGTCGATGGCTGAGTATTCACTGTTCTAATGGCCGATGGCCGAGTATTCTACTAATAAGAGTCGTTGGCCGAATTCATTTCAAACTGCTAAGGCTGATGGCCGGACTTACATGATTAAAACTGGAACGAAGTGTAAATTCGTAAAGAGAATTAACTAGTTATGAACTGATTAAGAAACTGGTTGATTTATGCATGGCTGGTGGGACGGGATGACCGATCTCACTCAGCAATTCTATGCTGATGCATTCTGTATGAATGTAGGTTCTGATTCTGGCCAAGATTTCTTTGTTGAGCAGCACGCGGACCATGGCTGGAAGTGAAGGATGGATGGATTAAAATTGTTAAGGGTAGAAGTTTTCAATACTTGTAATAGCTTATAGCAAACTGATCTTGTATTGATAACCTCGATTTTAATATAGGCTAAGTTAAGTTATGTTTTACGTGATTAATGACTTAACTTACAACGAAAAAGACTTGTCTAGAAATCAAATTAAAACGCAAACTATTAAGTAAAATGAGCAAGGGTCTCGCATATATCCCTCCTCCCTCCCCACAATTGGGAGGCTCAAAAACTCAAAGTCTTAAGCGCAAGATATTGTATAATTGATTCCAGCCTCTACAAACGAAGCTTCTTCTCGGGAACTTACCTAAAATGCGTCCATGGACTTGACGTGCTTAAGCTTATGGCTGAGGTGTACGAAGGTTCCTGTGGGAACCATTCCGGAGGCAGAGCCCTCACCATCCGAATCAAAGGGCAAGTATATTTCTGGCCAACTACAATCACGGATTGTGAGACCTATTCTTCTTAATTGGACAAGTGCCAAAGACATGCTCCGATTATTCACCAACCGAACGAGAAGCTATCCTCGATATCGGCACCTCATCCTTTCATGCGTTGGACCATGGACAATGTAAGACCCTTAGTAGCTTCATGAAAAGGACAACATAAGCTGTGTTTCCTGTTTGCCCTAACCAATTATTTCACCAAATGGATAGAAGTTGAGGCCCTACAACAGGTGACCAAGTTTGAGATAGAGAGATTCATTTGGCGAGATATAGTATGTCGCCATGGAATCCCCTATGAAATTGTAACTGACAACGGATCACAGTTCATATCCAACGATTTTAGTGCCATTTAAAAAACATGGAATATACGTCTTACTACGTCAATGGCTCGATATCCTCATGGAAATGGGCAGGCAGAGGCCGTTAATAAATCGATCTTACAAACCTTAAAAAGCACCTAGGTACCAAGAAGAAGTCTTGGGCCGAAAAGTTACCCGAGGTCTTGTTGCCATGTCGTACCACCCCATGAAGAGCTACTAATGAGACCCCTTTTTCTTTAGCTTACAGTATGGAAATTGTCCTTCCTGCTAAGACCACCTATTACTCGATAACCTCGATCTAATAGAGGAGCGCCGGGACTAGGCAATCTGTATTCAAAATTACCAACAAGGTATGGCTCGACACTACAAATCTAACATGAGGCTACAAAGGTTTGTGGTAGGTGATATCGCACTACGAAAAGTATACAAAATTACCAAAGAACGAGGTGCCTGGAAATTAAGTACCAACTGGGAGGGTCCTTATTGGATCTCTCACATAGTACGCACTAGCATCTATAAACTTGTAAAAAACCAAACAAGAGTACCTAAAATACGATCATGGAACGCCATGAACCTCAAGAAGTATTATCATTAAGTACTTTGAAAAAATCGAACTAGGTTCGTTAGGCATGATCCCTTGATAGGGAATGTAGGCAGCTCTTACAATGAGTTTAGCCCCTCCTCTTAAAGAGTCACCGATTCCGGGATAGACGACAAAGTGGAACGATTCTGTGATAATTTTAAAACTAGTATCTATTTTATGTAACAGTCGAATCAGTATCTATCTTCGACATTTGGTCGAGAGGAGATTGACATAACGGAAAGAGCCTCAGAATTAATAATCCTTTCGCAATTTTCATTTTCGAAAGAGAGATGATGCTTCCGTTACTCTTTTAGGCATCGATTTCATCGCAACCGTTTTTTATCCCAATAGTTAGCCCCCCAGTTTGCGAGAATCGTTGAAATGTTCTTGCGAACTTTAAAGGCACGTTAGGCAAGTTAGGCGGAATTGATGGCTAAAAAAAGTCTGAGGATGAACAGTAAAAATTTTTTTCTATAAGTAAGAGACGTAACTTTTCAAACCTTTCACTTGCTCATTCTTACAAAAATTTGCTTAAGGTAAAAACAAGATCCTTGTCCTTTCCATTTTTTTTGCTTCCTTTATGCCATGGCTACGAATAATCTATTATCCAAGGGTGCCTTCTCGTTGACTTTTGACCCCGAGAGTCTACAAGTTCCGGATGGCGAGGTTGTACCGAAAGTCGAGTTTGTGCCGCACTCTGGCAATCCTGACGAGGCGAGGGAATACTGGTAGATTACGGTTGGTATCAAAGCCCCACCGGCCGAATCGTGGTGTCCGCCGAGACCGAAATTCAAAAAAGACGCCCGTAACCCAAGCGAGTGTCGAAACTCCTTCCTTGTCGTGATCCGGGATTTATGCCGAGTCTTGGATGAGGTGGAGTTCCGAATGCCGATTGTCGGAGAGGACGCTGATTCTCCGCCTCGTGGTTTCTTTACGTGCTACGAGGCGCATTTGTTGCTTTGCCTATTGTTGTTTCTCATTTTTGGAGTCATAGTCCACTTTTTGGATCATTACGGTTTATCGATCGGCCAGCTCTCGTCCATCAGTCTCCAACACCTCGTTGGACTCTTGGCTTTGGGTTACAAGCGAGGGATGAACTTAAGCGTCGATTATCTATTGGCGCTTTTAACTCTCTCGTCCGCGGGTAAATTACTACATTATTGCCTCAAACCGAGGGCAAACATGGCGATGATCCAATCGTTTGCATCCAATTTCCATAAATAGAGAAAACAATACTTCTTTTTCCGTTTAAATAGCGCTTCGGTCGAGAGCGAATACATTTCTTCTTTTCGGCGTGAATGGGGTCCCGCGGGTATCTCTTTTGATTCTCGTTTGCCGATATCTGATGATTTTTTGTTTTGCAGAATTGGATCTCCTTCCTCCGCATCCGGCATACATTTGCACCGTCAGGGACCTTCTCCAAGGCGATCTGTTCCATTGGAGTTACTTCTCCCCGCAGAGGGTTCGTAACGCGGTCACTACCACAATAGTCGTACTCAGCCCGTTACGATTTCGGAAGGGAAGCTTGAACCGACTATGAATAACTTTGCTCCGTATGTGTTGCCTCCCGATTTTTAGATGGAGAGGTCTCCCCAAAACGAGCGCGCGCCTGCTAATGGGGGCGACATTGTCGAGAATGGGAGAGGGTCGTCTGAAGGGCCGTGGCACCAGGATATACTCGGCGGAGATGGTAGCGGTCCGAGTCAGCCTTCGATGCCACCTTTTGGAGAAGTGCTGGAATGTGAGGACTTTTTGCTTCCCTTGATGCCCCGACGTATCAAATCGCGACTGGCGCGGGATTCCTTAGATTCGAGCGATATGCAGAAGCTTCACGTTTGTGCATAGGGGTTAGTTTTTGTACATACGTTACGATTACAATCGTTCATGTGATATCGCTTCTAACTTCTGATGACTTCGCTTTGCAGGGTCTCCATGTGATGGATTAGGCCCTTCGGGCGAGCAACCTGGAGGCGGTGACGGTTCGGTTCAAGGCCGGGAGACTTGAATAAGAGAACGCTCGCCTGAGGAAGGAGGTCGAAGCGATTTCGTCTCGCGAAAGGGAATTTGTGCAGAGTCAAACGTCGCAAGTTCACCGGGCGTACAGGCACGAGAAGCGAGAGGTCGCCTTGATCGTGGCTGATCGCTCAGTTTAGTTCGTGGAGGACTTTGATCAGTACAATCGTGCTTATCAGACCTTCGGGGGATTCCGCGAATGTCGTGGTTCGGTGGGCGCCCTGTATCGCACCCAGCTTCCCGACTACTCTTATGACTTAGAAATGGACAAGATGTCTAGTCACGTAAGGAGGTGTGAGGAAGTTGTGTCTTCGATCCCGTCTATCGAAGAGAGGGTTCGAGGTCACTGGGCCCCGATTCTCGTTTCTCCCGATTTGGGTGAAGTCGGGGCACACTGCTCAGTGCAACGAGGGCGTGGTCGATCAAAACCCAAGGCCGTCTAGCGCGTGCAACTTCTCGATCTCTGGTAACTTCGAGTACGATTTCTGAGTGAGAAGTGTTCGTCTTTTGAGGGAGCGTGTTCCCTGTTTATTAGTAGCGTTTTGGCCAAGTGTGGCTATTTCATATTTTATCGGGGTTGGTCGTGTGTGGCCTCGAAACTTCTTACCTTGTAATTTTAGTATTAATGAATGATGTTTTTCGTTATGATTTGGTTGCGTGTGAGTAGCATCCTGGTTGCTAAGAAAGATCATGAGTTGCCGTCACATGTCTACTCCTCTCAGAATCGCTATGCTCGTTGTTCGTTTCGGGTGCGAACTTTCGAAAGATTTATTCTTTCGGATTTTCTTGAACGTGAGAACATAGGCGGAAACAAAAATTTTGAAATTTCATATCGATTAGATACTATGTCTTGAGCTGTTTGAGACCAATGTGTTGGGTTTAGTTTAATTTGGCATAGAGGGAAAATACGAGTTGTAGTCTCGTATTTAACTCTTTTTGCGGATCGCTCTATGCGTTGCTCGTTTGGGATGTTAAGAAGTTTTGTAAACTTTCTTGAGCGTTTAGATATGAACGGTTAGATATCATGCCTTGATATGTTAGAGACCAATGTGCTGGGTTTAGGGCAAGACCTAGGTTTACTCTCGTTCTAGGGGGTGCGGTGACTAATTCCAGCTTACGTTTCCCATTGCGATTTTGACCTGATTTCGAACCAATTTAGAGCCCGCGATATGTTCTTGGCTTATATGACTTGTATGGTCAGAATCGAGCATCTCTTCAGGGACAATTTTTAAGTCGCCTGGAAGTGCTGACAAAAATTTTGGATTTCTTTTAAAGCGCGCTATTATCCTAGTCGGATAAACGAGGACCAAATCGAGAAAGGTCAGGTGCGTTTGTTTAAGAGAGGTATGGTTCTATCGTATGATTTCCGTTTCCAGGTTTACGATATTACCTGGGCGTTTTTTTAGCGAATCGTGGATTGTTGTGGTAGCCGTAAAGTCATCAGCGAGAAGATGTGTTTTTGCGATAAAAGAGTACTGCGAGACTTGCTGGAAATCTTGTTGCGTTTTCTTATAATCGGAAATTTTTTTAAAAATATCGAGTACAAGGCAGATATAAAAATGTGGGAGTATACAAGTATACGTACACCCACTCCCCCCCCTTTTTAGAGGAAGGGTACAGCTGAAATCTTCGTGCGAAGAGCTGCCTACGTACCTCTTTCGAGGATCAAGTCATCTCGTAGGTCAGTTTGTTACTGCGAATGACTACTCATTTGGCAGAGTTGCGTCTGCCGTTTCAGTCGTGACGACTATAGCTGGGTCGACGGTTTCCTATTCTGGTCGAGAGTTTTGCTTTTTCAGGGAATTAAGGCTCGGAAGTTTGCTTGTTTCCTTCGGCATGAGCTGTTTGTTGAGCTGACGATTCTGGCACATCTTTTTTCGAAGAATCTTCGATTGATGGCTGGGTTGTCTTCATTCGTTTAAGTTTAACCATGGGCGTCACTGCAACTTGCTTTAGCTTATGTTCGACTAGAAAGCAAAGTCTTGCCTGCTTTTGGCATCCCCAGACTACGTCTATTCCGTTAGGAGTTGAGAATTTAATGCCGAGGTGGTAGGTGGACAGGACCGCCTTGGTGTGCCCATGATTACGTTGTAGATGGCGGGATGGTCGACGACGGCGAAGTCGACGATTTTCGTAACTTCCTTCGCCACCACATGAAGTTTAATCGATCCGAGAGTCATTGACGTTGTGCCGGAAAAACCTATGAGTGGTTTCGGTATGGGTGTGACTTCGGACAACTCGATGTTCATCATGTTGAGAGTGTCGCGAAAGATGATATTGACTGTACTTCTTTTATCCACGAGGATTCTTACGACCTCGAGGTCTCTGATGACGAGGTCGATCATGATAGGATCATTGTGGGGTTTGTCTAGCCCGTCGGCTTCGTATTCCACGAAGGTGATAGTGTCGTTTACGTCGTCGGGTGGAGCAGACTAGTTTGCGCTTGTCTCAGCCTTTCGTTGGTAGGTCTTTATCGATGAGACAATGTCGCGAAAGAACTGGATTCCTCCGATGATCATATTCACCCTACGGCGATTGGTGACGTTGCCTTTGTCATCGGGTCTCCTGCCACGTTTTTCGTCCGCTTGGGTTCCTTGAGACATGACATCTCCAGTGGGTACTTTCTCGGTCCTCAGCGGGCGATCTGTATCGCGTATGAGGTCTTTAACGCTGGTTATATCCGAGATTTCTCCTGCGAGCAGTTTTGCTATTAACCTCGCTCCGAGAACTTTGCTGTTCGCGGTGGAGTGACCCTTTGTTTGGTGAAACTCGTAGAAGGTGTTTTCGTCGTACAATGAGTTCCGCATCCAGGTGTTCCCCGACGTCCTACCTTGTTCAGTCACGGAATTGACAGCGTAATTGTGCGCCCCCAGGACGTCTTCTCCCTCGTGATGGACGTACTTGTCGTTACGAGGGACATTATTTTTTTTTTTTTTTTTCAGAGGTTAAGTCTTTCGAGGATGCCTTCGCAGGTTTATGTTTTTGCGATAGAACTTTCATCTGCTCTTCGATGATGATGAAATACGTGGCCTTATAAAGCGCGTCATGAATAGTGCGTAGTTTTTCGAGGGCTATCTACTTTCTGAACTTTGACTTGTACCAGAGAGTCTTCCTAAGTGCGTCTATCGCTACTTTTTCGCTGATCCCGCTGACTCTCGACATTACTATTTTGAATCTACTCATGAAATCTCGGAGAGATTCGTCTTCCCTTTGAGAGAGGCTCCACAGGTTAACATCGGAAGTTTCTCTGTCCATAAACATGGAGTACTGTTTGAGATATTCTGAGGAGAGTTGACAGAAACTCCTAATAGAGTTTCGCTTTAGGCAAGATAACCACTCGCTGGCTGCTCCTTGGAGATGTTCGACGAATAGGTGGCAGAAGCAAGCGTCTTTTTCGCCTTCCTTGAGCTTGGACCTCGCCATTGCGATCTGGAAGGTCTGCAGGTGAGCTTTCGGATCGGAAGTTCCGTCATACATCGGGATTTTCACTTTCCCGGGATCGGAGACTCTGGCATTGGTTATGCGAGCAGTGAATGGAGTTTTTCGAGCCTCTTCGAGGACCCTGTCGATCTCTGGTGCGGCACTAGTCGTGTGATGGATCTGTGATTTTATCGCTTTGACCTCTGCCGCCGTTTTTTGCAATGTAGTCGTGTAGATCGCGAATCTCGTTGAGATCGTCGTAGGTCTTTTTTCGAGATGGTTGG
>OVAN01011955.1:239-14185 GCA_900406275.1 Anastatica hierochuntica | reverse complement strand
AGCTTCAAAGATTGAAGAGAGCTACAACATGCTTAAGGCTTTGGTACAATCACAAACAGAGTTCAAGAATGAGATTCATGAAATATTTGATAGGATGTGTGCCATTAATCATCAACCATTTGGGGACTATGCTCAAAGAAGTCAATATGAAAAGGATGAGAGATCCAATTCTTGGAAAGTGGAATGCGAAAATAAAGAGAGTCATTCTTCCCAAATCTCAAAGGAAAATGAGAACCACAACTTGCTTAAGGAGTTGTTGGAAGGACAAGAAAGGGAAAGGATTGAGATAGATAGACACTTCGATTCCATTTGTACCAAGATAGAATATATGACCAACAACTTTGGCTCTCAAATGGAAGATAAAATGAAACATGTGGAGGAAACCAACACAAGGACTATACAAAGGGTTGAAGAGAAAGAAGAAAGGAGTGTACCTCTTAACAAAACCAAAAATTATGAAGAAAATACAATTGCTATTGAGGAGTGTTTTGAAGAGAAAGATCAAAGCAATGATGACTTCCTAATTGAGACCGAAGAAGCTATTATGGAGTTTGAATCACAACTCGGATGCAAGATTGATGAAGATTTGTTTGTGAAATATGACGAAGAGGCTACAACCATGGGCATCTTCGACAATCAATAGTTTCCTATGGGAGAGCAAATCTATGACGAGTATGATGATGAAGTCAAAACCGTTTGCATCTCAAGTGATACATTTAACAACATCAAGGAAGTAGTAGGCACAATTAGGAAGAACTTTGAAGACCCTTTGGAGAGTTTATTGGTGACCCAACTTAAAAAGGAAAAAGAGGAGATTTCCATTGATGATGATGAAACCTCAAGCAAAGAAGAAGCCTCACTAGATGATGTTCAAGAAGAGGAAGAGAGCATCAATGAATTTGAAGAACTCTTCGGATATCCTAGTATGGAAGCTATGAAGGCCAAGTTTAAGGATGATGCACAAAAGAAATGGAGTCTCCCAACCAAAGAAGAACTACATGTTATCTCCATGGACAAGAAGGAAGTCAATAAGGAAGAGTGTAACGAGAATGATGTTACCGTATTTTGCATGATATGGCATAGGATTTAGTAGAGTTCTCCTTGCGTTTTAGACTTTTTAGATCGCTTTTAGTATTTTTTCGAGTCTTAATTAGGAGGTATCATGTAGAAGTCTTAGGAGTTGCATTTGTGCATTCTTTTCCTCTTTTTAGATCCCATTCCAGATTACCTTGAAGACAACGAATGAACACGGGAACTCATAAGCAAAAACGGAAGCGTTAGCACCAACGTAAGAGAGCTGGCGGTCAAAACACCTTTGCTTGGCGGTCTATACCATGCACTTAGACCTCCAACCTCATCACAAGACCTCCCTGGCGGTTGAAGCACATCTACCTGGCGGTCTACACCGAGCGCCCATACTACCTACCTCCTCTCCATCCACCCTGGCAGTTTACCCTCATCTGCCTGGCGGTCTACACCATGCACTTAGACCGCCAGCCTCATCACAGAACATCCCTGGCGGTTCACCTAGCTCTGCTTGGCAGTCTGCACCAGCCTTCCAGACCGCCAACCAACCTACAATCAAAGGAAAACCCATGATTCGACCCGTTTTGTCCCGGATCGACCCGAACTTCTTTCTTTTTAGTATAAATACTACTCTTTACTACTTGAAGAACCCTAAGCTTTTCTTTTTCTCTTGATTTTTGGATCAAAACTTTGATCTTTGTAGAATATTTGCTTTTAATTTAAAAAGTCTTAATCTTTTCTATCTCATCTCTCTTTCTTATCATGATTATGGCTTTACATCATGTTTATACATGCTTTAGAGTTATGATTAGTGAGTAGATGATTTGTTGTTTATGGGTTAGGTTGATTAGAGTAGATTTAGGTATTGATTTAGATTGCAAAGGGTTGGATCCTATTTGATTCACATGATTAAGGAGTATTTAATGCTAGATTTGATTTGATTACTCAAATTCTAGAACTCAAGGCTTTCACACTTGGAAGGTGTTTGATGAAATGCCTAAGAGAACCTTAGGATTGCTAAACATACTTGGCCTATGGGAATAGATGATCAAGATATTTAGTGGGTGTTTTGGCTTGTTTTTAATGATTGATAGATTCTAGATCACTAACGGGAGATTGAATTGATTTAGAGTTTGTTAAATGGATTAGGATCACGGGACTGCACTAATTGAGCTCTTGCCTTACCCTTGAACGTCATTTTTATTGTCAACTCTTGCACCTTAGTCATACGTAGTCTACCTAATCGTTTTCCTTGCCCATGAACCACATTCCTCCATTTCTTCTTCTAATCTCATTTAGTGTTTTCTTTGCTTGTTTTATATTTATAATTAGCTTGCTTGTTTTGTTATTTGATTTGCTTAAACCACTCCATCTTAGACTTAGATTAATGAACTTATATTTAGAGGTAAATGCGTAGGTATTGCTCCTTGAGGATTCGATACCCCATCTACTACAACAATTAGCCTTATACTTGAGGTTTAGGAGTTTAGTTTGGAATTAAACTCAGTTGGGAAAAAAATTTTCACATCAAGTTTTTGGCGCCGTAGCTGGGGAGCAACTGTATTTGCCATTTAGCTATAGATAGTTTATTTAGACTAAGTCACTCAAGTTATAAATCATTAAATCACTAAATCTTTGATTTTTTTTTTTTGCTATTTTTTGAAGGAGAATGGAGAATCTTCATCACATAGGGAATCAAAGGGAAAATGTTGGAGACAACAACCAAGCTCAAGGAGTTGGGGTTTAAAACCAAGATCATTTTAGAGCACAAAGGATAGGTACTTACGATGAGCCCAGCATGAGAAGAGCTAAGACCGGTATCCGACCTCCCGTGGACTTTCCCAATAATTTTTAGATAAAGCACGGCCTCATTACCATGGTCCAAGGTTACAATTTCAATGGGCTACAGAAAGACAATCCTCTAGACCATCTCGACGAGTTTGAGAGGCTTTGTAGGACCACCAAGTTGAATGGGGTGAATGAAAAAACAATCAAGATGATACTTTTCCCATTCTCACTAGGTGATGTAATTGCTCAATGGGAAAGGAATGTCCCCTCGTAGCTAGTCTCTACATGGACTCAAATCGAAAAGGAATTCATGGTCAAATTCTTCCCAAAGCAAAGAATGGCAAAAATTCAAAACTACATCACTAGCTTCAAGCAAGGGTATAATGAATCGTTTCATGAAACGTTGGAACGATTGAAATCTTATGTTAGGAGTTGTCCTCATCACGGAGTCACCAAGGATGCTTTGTTGAGTATTTTTCATCGCAGTTGCTTGGAAAAGTACCAGAACTCCCTTGAGACGGCAAGAAAAGGAAGCTTTGCCAATTTGGATGTTAAAGAGGGAGAACAACTCATTGAGATGGAGACTCACGGGATGACTATAGATTCAAGGAACTTAATGCAAAAATTGATAAGCTCACAAGGTTGAGCCAAAGAGCTGTTAGTTTTGTAGATCAAGTAGGAAGTGGTATGGGATTTGCAATTGAAGATGACCAAGGGGATCAAGAGGAAATGTATTACATACAAAGAGGATACTACCCAAGATCCTACAATCCATCCTTTAGGTATTGGAACAATAACCCCTCCCACTGGAATCAAGAAATGATCAACCCTTCTGATCAACACTACTTGGCTCAAAAAGAAAGGGAACAAGTTTAACCTCAAGGAAACTTCCATCCAAAAGGATATTCCACGTCTTCCCCAAACACGACAAGCTCACTCACACCACCCTCCAAGGAAGATGTTAACACCTCGATGTTGAACCAAATTCTAGACGGTCAAAGCAAAGTCGCAATGGATTTGACCAAGGTAATGGGGGATGTTAAATCAAAAGATTGATGGTGTGTGGAATGATTTTAATGCAAAGATTGAGACTTTAGCGGCTCAAGTCAAAACTCTAGACAACCAAGTGACTCATGTAGCTTCTTCTTCAAAAAGAAATGGCAAGGAAATCTTCACGGAAAAGATCGATAGAGATCCAAGAGAATAGTGAAATGTCGTTACATTGATAAGCGGAAGAGAATTACCTCTAAGAGAAGACACACTAGAAAAGGTTGTGAGAAATGAAAAGTCCAAGAACCAAAGGTACAAGAAGGGGTCGATAAAACAAAAGAGCAAGAACCAATAGTTATCGAACAAGAGGTTATGGAAAAGAAGAAAAGTGTGGAGACACCAAAGAAAAAGGTCACTTTCACTCCACTTCCTTTAGAACCACAACTCCCTTTTCCGGAAAGGTTCAAGAAACAACTTCTAGAGAAAGAACGAGAGAAGTTCAAGCACATTCTCGGGAGAACTCAAGTCACTCTACCGGTGTTAGATTTGATCATGCATTACCCACTTGTTGCAAAGTTTATTAAAGATGTCATGGTGAAGAGAGTTGCTTATGAAGAATCAAAGGTGGTGGTAACTCACGAGTGTAGTGTTATCATCTAAAACTACTCTCCCAATAAGATGGATGATCTTGGTAGTTTCACTTTACCTTGCTCTTTGGGGCAAATTCGATTTGGTAGATGTTTGGTTGATTTAGGAGCTAGCGTTAGCTTGATATCGTTGTCGGCCTCTTAAAGGTTTAACCTTACAAATTTCAAGAATACCAAGATTAAATTGATCCTCGCAGATAGGTCTGTTAGATACCCTATTGGAATGCTCGAAGATGTGAAGTTGGTAGTTGGTAATTGTGAGGTTCCCACTGATTTTTTAGTGCTTGAAATGGACGAGGAACCATCTGACCCGATTATCCTAAGAAGAACTTTCCTCTCCACGGTTGGAGCAATCATTACTGTCAAGAAAGGCTTGATCGATCTTTATTTGGGTGATATGACACTTAGCTTCAATATAATGAAAGCTTTGAAGAAGCCGACCTTTGACGGTCAAGTGTTTTACTATGACATTCTTGATTAAATGGCGGATGAATACTTGGAAGAGTTGAATGCTCAAGATGCATTGCAATTGGCTCTCACAATGCCAAAGGAAGAAAGGGTAATCAACAATGAAGATGTGAATGGCTATGAGAAGATCCTAGACTCCCACAAACCTTTGATGAAGAGTACTTGCACTTTGGAAGTGATCGAAGATGAGGATCTTGAACAAGCTAAAGAGAACATCAAGGCAAGACCGAATGGGGATGATGATTGGACCAAACTCAAGGTACCAAAAGTGGATTTAAGATATCTACCATCGGGGCTAATGTACGCATTTCTAGGTACCAACTCTACTTACCCGGTCATAATTAGCGATAAATTGCATGATGATGAGGTTGCATTACTCTTAGGAAAATTGAGTAAATTTAGGAAAGCCATAGGTTACTCACTCGATGATATAAAAGGCATATATCCTTCTCTTTGCATGCATAAAATCTATTTAGAGTATGAATCAATATTATCAATTGAGCATCAAAGAAGGTTAAATCCTAATTTGAAAGAGGTTGTGAAAAAGGAGATCTTGAAATTACTAGATTCGGGGATTATCAATCCTATCTCGGATAGTACTTGGATATCCCCGGTCCATGTAGTTCCAAAGAAAATAGGAGTAACCATAAATACGAATGATAACAATGAGTTGATTCCAACTAGGACAATTACGAGTCATAGGATGTGCATATATTATAGCAAATTGAATGCATCAACTCAAAAAGATCATTTTCCTTTGCCATTTATTGATCAAATGCTTGAAAGGTTGGCTAATCATTCTTATTATTGCTTTCTTAATGGATGCTCGGGATTCTTTCAAATTCCCATCCACCCTCAAGATCAAGAAAGGACGACTTTCACATGCCCATATGGTACCTTTCCTTATCGAAGGATGCCATTCGGGTTATGTAATGCACCGGCAACCTTCCAACGGTGCAAGATGTCTATCTTTTCCGATCTAATTAAGGATATAATGGAGGTTTACATGGATGACTTTTTGGTCCATGGATCCTCTTTTAGTGTTTGTTTGTCCAATTTGTGTAGGGTTTTGAAACGATGTGAAGACAACAACCTCGTCCTCAAGTGAGAGAAATGTTACTTCATGGTACGAGATGGTATCGTTCTTGGAGATCTAATTTCGAACAAAGTTATTGAGGTAGATCAAGCGAAGATAGACGTCATACTTAAGCTTGAGCCACCCAACACAGTTAAAGTAATAAGGAGTTTCCTTGGACATGTGAGGTTTTATCGAAGATTCATCAAAGACTTCTCGAAGATTGCAAGGCCATTGACAAGATTCCTATGCAAGGATATAACTTCTGATTTTGATGAAGAATGTCTTGAAGCTTTCAAGAGGATAAAAGATTCTTTGGTTAGTGCACAAATAGTCCAACCTCCAAACTAGGAACATCCATTTGAGATTATGTGTGATGTTAGTGACTATGCCGTAGGAGCAGTGTTGGGACAAAGGATCGATAAAAACCTCCATGTCATTCACTATGCAAGTAGGACCTTGGATGATACTCAAGTCAAATATGCAACCACAGAGAAGGAGCTCTTGGCTATTGTGTTTGCCTTTGAGAAGTTTCGTTCTTATTTGGTCGGTTCTAAAATCATAGTCTACACGGACCCTGCCGCTTTGAGGTACTTAATGACTAAGAAGGATGCAAAGCCGCGGCTACTTTGATTAATTATTCTTCTTCAAGAATTTGATCTTGAGATCAAAGACAAAAAGGGAATAGAAAATGGTGTAGCGATCATTTGTCAAGGTTGAGGGTTCATGAGAAATTGCCTATAGATGATTCATTACCCGAGGAGCAAGTTAATGTCATTCACTCTTATGTTGAAGAAAACTTCGCTTATGACTCCATGAACAAGGTGAAGGCAATTGAGGAGAATTGACCATGGTATGTCGATTTTGTGAACTATCTTAGATATGAAGTTGAGCCACCAAACTTGAAAAGCTATGAGAAAAAGAAATTCTACAAAGACATCCGACACTACTACTGGGATGAGCCATACCTTTATAGAAAAGGCAAGGTCGGCATTTTTAGAAGGTGCATTATGGAAGATGAAGCTCAAGCTATTTTGTTTCATTGCCATGGGTCAAACTACGGAGGTCACTTTGCTACGTTTAAAACAGCTCAAAAGATCCTAAAAGTCGGGTTTTGGTGGCCTTCAATGTTTAAGGACACACAAAGTTTTATATCTAAATGTGACCCGTGTCAAAGGAAAGGAAACATTAGAAATCAAAATGAGATGCCTCAAAACCCGACCTTCGAAGTTGAATTTTTTGATGTTTGGGGCATAGACTTCATGGGATCATTCCCCTCTTCGTATGGAAACCAATATATTTTGGTCGTGATCAAATATGTCTCCAAGTGGGTAGAAGCAATAGCTGCTCCGACTAACGATGGAAAGGTAGTGGTCAAGCTCTTCAAAACCATCATCTTTCCTAGGTTTGGTGTACTAATAGTGGTCATAAGCGATGGAGGATCTCGTTTCATCAACAAGGTGTTTGAGAGTTTGCTACAGAAGAATGGAGCTAAGCACAAGGTAGCCACTCCATATCATCCTCAAACTTCGGGCCAAGTGAAAGTTTCAAACCGTCAAATCAAGGCTATATTGGAGAAGGAAGTTGGGAAAACAAGAAAGGATTGGGCAACAAAACTATATGATGCTTTATGGGCTTATTGAACCGCGTTCAAGACACCAATTGGTACTACTCCTTTCGACCTTCTCTATGGTAAAGCTTGTCACCTACCGATTGAGTTGGAATACAAGGCTAACAAGAAACCCACGACAAGGCATACATCTAATGAAGCGGAAAGACCACGGAAATCGCAAGGGCCATCCGTGATGCTAATACATTTTTCGCAAGAAGGGAACCGGGGAAGATTAATGCAAGTGACATGTATTAGTTATTGAGAGGAGCTACACAAATCATGACGGGTGTTAACCGTCATCTCTTTGAACCTCAAGAGCTTTGGATAGACCTCGGTGGAGCATTGCTTTCGCACCTCATAGATGTCTGAACAACACTATACTAGTCAACGGATGCAAATGCCCAATTGATGGTTGGAGGAATTGTGAACCCAATATTGAAGTACTTCGCCAACAATGGCTCAAAGATCAACTTTCCTACCAATGAAGAACCGTCCTTGCTCATTGATATATCCTACCTAAATACCTCACGGTTCTTAGGAGGCAAGGTGGGATCTCAATACACCTGTATCATGCAAGATAACCGCAAGTTTCTCCTACCCAACCATGATGCAACAAATCTCCACATTCGAGGGAACATCACTTTCAATCCACAATATGGTTTCTATGACCTCGAAGACCAATCTTCCCTATGGACTTCCAGGGCAAAGAACAAAGCTCCACAATCAGAAAACTCGGGTAACGAAGGAGAAGAAGACTCGAGTGATGAAGAAGAGATATTTGGCTCTCACCAATACAACTTCGACCATTACGATGGAGCATCATCCTCAAAACAAATGATGTATGCGCATGACAAGCTCAAACTCATGCAAAAATGGAACAAGTGGGAAGATAGAATAATCCAAAAGCTTGTCAAGGTAGCCAAGAGTTTAAATTGTCAAGTGAAATATCTTAAAAAGCAAGTAAAGGTGCTCACAAATAAGCTTGCGGGAGAAGAATCCTCAAGAGACCGAGAAGAAAACCACGAGGAAGGAGTCGATATCCATGAAGGCGGAAAACATTCTTTTGGTGGAACTCCAAGCATGTTGGTGGTGTAAGAACCATCAAGACACTCATCATATGAGCCGCAGAAGCAACGAAGAAGAGGGAGATCACCAACACCAACCGCAAGCAACAACTCCTTCTCCATTAACACGGAGGAATCCGCGGGTTCTCCGACCTTTTGAAAACAAGGTAACAACATTTTCTCCAATGTACATATCATCTTGGTTTTCATTTCTTGTACTTGGGATTATTGGTCTCCTTCGTTGGATTTTATTTATTCACCGAGACGGTGATGAGTAAGTCCAGGGGAGAAGAATGTTACTAATATGTTTTTAGTTGCTTTGTCTTGTTTTCATTTCTTTGAGTCTCATATAGTCTAGGATTGCATTGTTAATAGTTATGGCATAATAAAAATCGACAAATTTGAAAAATTTGAAAAAAAAGCATATAGTTGCATTTCTCATATTCATGACATTAGAATCGAGTCTTAGAGCATATAGGATGCATTTGCATAGAGTAACGATGATTTGATCGCCTTGTAAGTGGCTAATGCTTAGGGAATCAACCAAAATCTGTGTTAGACGTAGCATATAACTTGAGCTGAAACGAAAAAATGGAAAATCCATAACTAGAACTCCTCCTTTCGAAAACACCTGCCTTAGTAAAAAAATCTTGATAATTCACCTTGATTCTATCTTATCTTGGACTTAATCATAACTTAATCTTTCTCGTTATGGGCTTGAAACCAATCTCATGGTATTAAACATTATACTCGGGTTTTCTTCTCCATTTTTACCACTCTTTGGATAACCGAGTAGCCGTCTTCATCTTTAAGATGGTTTCTCACCTTAACCCTTCCTGTTTCTTTCAATCAATCGTTTGTTTCTTGAGAGAGGTCCTTTTTCTACAATGTCACATGTGCAAAATCTTGTAAGTATTGGGAACGAAAATTATTCATCTTCCGTTCTTGAGCTTGCCTTTCCTTTTTAAAGGCTAATAGACTAGGTAAAATAGGAAGGGAATGAGAAATAAGAAATGGTGGGATTATTGGTGTGAATGAGTTGAGATCAATGGGGTTAAGAAAAGAGAAATGCAAAAGAAATATTGGTTTGGTGTTTAAAATTAAAGAGGCTTGAGATAGAAAAAGTTTAAAGGAAAAGCTCTAGTGTCTTTAAAGAAAGAAGTTCCATCACTTAAGATAAGAAAAAGAGAAAACAAGTATTAGAAATGATAGTGGGACAAGCCAAAGGTTAATGAGAGCTAAGAAATTAAAGAGTATCTCAAGTCTCTAAGTAAAGATAAAAGTATGTGGTTGGTGTTTTTAAAGATATATTTGATAAAAAATGAGTCTTTGAGAGAGATGTGAGATGGGAAAGCTCGAAATCCAGGTTAGATCATAGAGTTTAAAGCTTAGGGGTTTGGGTAGAATGAATGGAAGGTTTACATTTTACACATCAATTGATCCCTTTATTCCTTGCTTTTGCGTAATGACCGACATTACGTGTTTTCTTTGAGAGTGAACCACAAATAAAAATGTTAACCCTCTCTTGTCACCTTAAAACCCATTTTTCCTTACCAAACCGATTGATGTCAATCTCTTGCTTATAATGAGAACCGCGCGAATACAAAAAATCTAACGAATATTAAAGAGTCAAGTGTGTTTTGATGGTAGGAGTTTGCTTAGGTATCGGAGTTTAGAGTAGGTTGGGGCTTGAAAAGGTTATGGCAAATTACGAAAGATTAGAATCGACTCTCGCTATATGTTACATATTTCTAAGGATTTGGTTTGAGTATCCTTCGTATAACCCTTGGCTATGAGTTCCCCACTTTCAGACCTCTTTCTCGGGCTTAGGTTCTTGCTCATTGCTTGAGGACAAGCAAGATTCTAGTCTGGGGGAGTTGATGTTACCGTATTTTACATGATATGGCCTAGGATTTAGTAGAGTTTTCCTTGCGTTTAAGACATTTTACATCGCTTTTAGTAGTTTTTCCGAGTCTTAATTAGGAGGTATCATGTAGAAGTCTTAGTAGTTGCACTTTTGCATTCTTTTCCTCTTTTTCGATCCCATTTCAGGTTACCTTAACGACAACGAATGAACCTGGGAACTCGAAAGCAAAAATGGAAGCGTTAAGCACCAACGTAAGAGAGCTGGCGGTCAAAACACCTTTTTCGGGCGGTCTATACCATGCACTTAGATCGCCAACCTCATCACAGGACCTCCCTAGCGGTTTAAGCACATTTGCCTGGCGGTCTGCACCGAGAACCCAGACCGCCAGCCTCCTCTTCATCCACCTTGGCGGTTTACCCTCATCTGCCTGGCAGTTTGCACCATGCATTTAGACTGCTAGCCTCATCATAGAACATCCCTGGCGGTTCACCTAGCTCTGCCTGGCGGTCTGCACCAGCCTTCCAGACCGTCAACTAGCCTGCAATGAAAGGAAAAGCCATGATTCGACTCGGTTTGTCACGGGTCGACCTGAACCGCTTTCTTTTTAGTATAAATACTACTCTTTGCTACTTGAAGAACCCTAAGCTTTTCTTTTTCTCTTGAGTTGTGGATCAAAACTTTCATCTTTGTAGAATCTTTGCTTTTAATTTAAAAAGTCTTCATCTTTTCTATCTCATCTCTCTTTTTTATCATGATTATGGCTTTAGATCATGTTTATACAAGCTTTAGAGTTATGATTAGTGAGTAGATCATTTGTGGTTTATGGGTTAGGTGGATTAGAGTAGATTTAGGTATTGATTTAGATTGCAAGGGGTTGGATCCTATTAGATTCACATGATTAAGGAGTATTTAATGCTAGGTTTGATTTGAACACTCAAATTCTAGAACTCAAGGCTTTCACACTCGAAAGGTGTTTGATGAAATGCCTAAGAGAACCTTAGAATTGCTAAACATGCTTGGTTTATGGGAAAAGATGATCAAGAATTTTAGTGGGTGTTTTGACTTGTTTTTAATGATTGATAGATTCTAGATTACTATCGGGAGATTGAATTGATTTAGAGTTTCTTAAATGGATTAGGATCACGGGAATGGACTAATTGATCTCTTGCCTTGCCCTTGAACGAAATTTTATTGTCAACCCTTGCATCTTAGTCATACTTAGTCTACTAATTGTTCGCCTTGCCCATGAACCACACTCCTCCATTTCTTCATCTCATCTCATTTAGTGTTTTCTTTGCTTGTTTTATATTTATAATTAGCTTGCTTGTTTTGTTATTTTATTTTCTTAAACCACTTCATCTTTGACTTAGATTAATAAACTTATCTTTAGAGCTAAGTGCGTAAGTATTGCTCCTTGAGGATTTGATACCCCATCTACTACAACAACTAGTCTTATAGTTGAGGTTTAGGAGTTTAGTTTGGGATTAAACTCGGTTGGGAAACAAATTTTCACATCAAGAAACGAAAAGAGAACATTGAGGAACCACAACAAAGGTTCCAAGAAGAAGGATCTCCAATGGACAAACCTTTTGACAAAGACATTGGCTTGATCTCTACCAAAGAAGTGAGCATAGATGATCCAAGGAGGATTCCTTTTGAGGAGATAAGGATGAAGACATTTAAGGGGTGGTTCTATGATAAATATGAATCGGGTGATCCATGGCTTCATTAAGGGAACCTTCAAACAAAGTCAAGCTAAGGGATTTTAAACAAAGCGCATTTGGGAGGCAATCCCATGAATATCCTTTTGATTATGCTTTAATTTTGAGTTTTTTATTTTTCTTGTGTCTTGGTTGGCTTGAGAATGTCTTTAGGGAAGTTAAAAGATTCTAGCTCTTTTAGTTGGGCTTGTTGATTTAAGATGTCTTCCGAATCTTGCTTGCTAAATGAACTTTTTTTTAATTTAATTTAGACACTTGATTAGGGACGCCTAATAGTTGTGTTTACGCATAAATTTGATTTTGTGTGATCTCATATTAGCATTTGATTGGCACATTTGATGTAATCTTTATGATAAATTGCTAATACCTAAGCAACTTGATTTGAATTCATGCAAGTAGAATAGACATAACCCATTTAATTGCAATATGTCTAGTTCTAGAAATGTGATTGCTAAAATGATACAAATGGATTTCACATGAATGCTTAGGAAATCGATTTAAATCATGAGTTTGGAAGTTGTTTGAATGATTTTGCTAAATTGATTTGAGTAGAACCGATTGAGAATTGACTTTTTCTTGAAATAGATCATGATTCATACTCTCACTTAGTATTTCATTCGGATTTTATTGTCTCTTGATACTTTCATTACCTAATTATCTTGTTTAGATACAAACTTGAATCAATGACTAATACGAAAAACACACGGGAAGATACTCAAAGAGAACAAAGAAGCTTTCATGGGCATCCTTCTTCAAAAGTAGACCCCAACTCCTACGCTTCATCCTCTAGACACTCATATATATGAATTTTCCAAAGGTATGCTTACAAACCATTGTGAATACCATTGCATATTTTCCTTTTTAATGTGTATTTTTAAAGGTCACTCTCACGGTTTAAAATTCACCGAGACGGTGAAATTTAAGTCCGAGGAGGGGCTTACTACTAATTATGTTTTGAGTTGTGATGTTTTCTCTTTCTTCATGCATATTTGAATCTTGCATTGTAAATATGCATATTTTTCGCGAATCAAAGAGTTTGATTAGAAAGTGGCTCTAGAAAAATAGAAAGAAGGTTAGAAGCTAAGTACATAATGAAAATGAATCTCTAGTTGTCATAATAAGAAAGAGAAAAATGAGCTTAAGTGAGTAAAAGGATCTTGGTTTCAAAGATCTTAATGGGAAATACAAAAGGTAGTTAAGTATACTTAGGTATTCTGGGTGGGAATCATTAGAGATAAGTAAGACCTTGTATGCACTAAATTGCTTGACTCTACCTCGCTTTTGCCTAATGTCTTGCACTACTATTTTAGAGAAACCACCTTTAAAATGAGTGAAACCTTCTCTTTAAACACTTCTTTTTATTATTAGCCTTTTTCTTACCAAACCAAACGGATTAGATACTTTTCCCATAAGTAAAGAACTCATACGAAAGCTTAATTGAATGTTAATGAGATTGGTTGAGGAAGTGACTTGTGGATGCTTAGCCTATGTTCCTAGAGATGCTTTTGTGATGAATATGGCAAAGAACATTGAGTCTTTGTTGATCAATGTATTTGATACTTATCTTTAGGATATTGAGCATAAAGCATCTCTTTTCTATTAGGGTTTTGAGTTCCCACTTGCAAACCTCACTTCCGGGTTTGTTCTTTGTTGTTTGCTTGAGGACAAGTAAAGGGCAAGTCCGGGGG
>OVAN01011954.1:3679-14185 GCA_900406275.1 Anastatica hierochuntica | reverse complement strand
AAATGGAATTTTTCTCGAGAAATTATGCTTCCCGAATACCCGGCGTGTTTTTGGCACGTTCGGATCCGCGTAACGGACGTCCCGGTACGATCAGATTCGATCGGGAACAGTTTGGCACGATCGGGTACGTTCGGATCAGGAGAAAACGCGATCGGGCTCTGTTTTACACACAACACCTTTGTGTTTTAACTTGATTATAAACGTGCCACATAAGTGACACGTGTCACCCAAGGGGACAACCTTGGTGTCCCTTGAGGTGACTAAGCCTTGTGTTGATCAGCCTATATAAGGCACACTTGCTCTCTTCCAAATGAGTTTTTGGGAGAAAACTCGCGTATCCGAGCATACTGGGAGAGAATTTCTCGTGCGCCGAACGTGTTTCTCGTGCGCCCGAACATTCTGATCTTGTAACCGAACGTATCAGAGGAGATTTCCTCGAGCACCCGAACGTACCGAAGGAGATTTCCCGAGCAAAGTTAGTTTCCGGAGAAACTTTCTCGTGCCCGAGCCCTTTTCCGAGAAGAATCCTTGTGCCCAGTGATCCGAACACTATTCCAGAAAGCTCAATACCGACTCGGGAACTTAAGGAAAATGTGTTCGGATAATTGCTAAGTCACGTTTAGGAGCTGTTCAGTTACGGTAAAAAGGTCCGGTAAGGGTTTCTCTTTGTCGGGATATTCGGTTAACCTTTAGTCACGGGAGGGGGGNGGGGGGGGGGGGGGGGGGGGGTAAGGGGGTAAGGGAGGAGACATGATGAAGTCAAATTTTGTCAGAGCAAACACAGAGAAGAGCTGAGAAGCGCCTCCGGAGGATAACCAGGAGTTCTCCTTCATGTTTTTAACATTTGGCATGTTTTAACTGGTGTAGCTTTTTTTTGTTAACCACACATTAATCAGAAAAAACTCTCCCAAATTGGTGTAGCTTTTTTATAGTTTAAATTTTTAATTTTAAATCAATATTAAATGCATAAAAGATCCAACTTGCTGCTCTACCATTTCTCATGCTCTAATAACTCATATAACTTAACGCATAAATAAATTAATATATTTTTCAGATTTGGAATACTTTATAACGTAATTAATCATTCTATAAAGTAATATTTCTATAAATTAATAAAATATTGGGAAATAGTAACAAATGACTAAGAACCCTAGATTATTTAAGTTTAATATCCCCTTCAAATTATGTTTTATCATTTTAGCCATTTTCTTTTTGCAAACAAAGATGGGCTGTTCTGTAAAACCACCCCAATAAAATATAATTTTTTTGCACTCCCTAAAATTTAAATAATTGTGGGTTTTGAGTAATTTAAATATTAATTTTTCACTCCCTAAAATATCATTATATTAATTGTGACTTACTAAAAAATTTAAATATTAAATTAGCCCTAAAATATTCTAATCTCAACAATTTTAATTGTGGGTTTCACTATTTCTCTTTAAGAAATGATGGGTTTGATTTAGGCTCAGAATGGTAACAACGGGTTATTGAGTGGAGACGGGTAAATTAGGTAGTGCGGTGCGGTTGAAGTGCGGTTTGTACGGGAGAATTGCAAACTGCGGAAATTAGCAGGACGGAATAAGCGGTGCAGAATACATATTATATATATATATATATATATTTATATATATATATATATTAGTATAATGTTTATGGATTAATTAACGATATCAATATAATTTTCAATTAAAATAAATATATATGTAATAAATAAAATTACTTAGTGCATTATTACAACCAAACATATATAAAGAAATTATTGAAATTAAACTTTTAACTTATACATATAAAAAAGTTTATCTGATCTATTAAATAAAGGAAATGAAAAAAAAAACGAGCACAATGCTTACAAAAGTATTTGTCGTCTATTGAGTTCACCAATATATATTTGCAATGTGGTCTCTTATTCGTGTCATATCTTCTCCATCTCCTACCTCAGCTGCTTCCACCTCTTATAGTTTTTTTTTTAAAATTCATCGAGCTTGTTTTTGAAATAATTATAAGTTATATTCATGTTGAATGCTTGATTAAACTTCTCTACCATGTATTCTCTACCAATAGCAGTAGAATTTTTAAGAGTGTAATTATTCATAGAAATGGCTTCATCAAACAGCTGAATCAATGTTTTTTCTTGTTCGTAAGACTATTTGTGTTTGTCGGTATTCTACAAGTTTTTAAATATCAATGTATCTCATTGTCAAGTGAATAAAATATGTATATACAAAACAAAAATATTATTTACCCTTATGGTTGTTTCTGTAGAAGGATTTGAAGTTTCTCCATGAGATGCTAAGTCAGTTCGCCTAGATAAATTTGTGGTAAGTCGTCTATTTAGAAGACATAACTACATCACATTTATCGCATAACACATTTTAGATTTTTATTCACAAAAAAATTAAACTAGCAGTTGCTATCACTATTCACGTATGCATGCATTTCAGTATTTAGTTTATCTTTTAACAAAATAAATATTTAATTTATCTCCTAATTTGAGGATTTCATTTTTGTCTCTTTTGTTTCTAAACTTCAAATAAATAAATTTATATTGTATTAATATCATAAACAAAATATATAAATATGATGAGCATTATATATACTTAGACTACACTAGTAATTGAAATTTAATTACTAGATAAGCTTTTTAATTTTAATTCAAAATTTGAAAATTGTTAATAGATAAAATATTTCGGACCAACAATGTATAGTTGGTATTAAATTTTTGAAAATAGTTTATAAAAAATTTTATTTTGCCCTTAGGAAATACTTGATGTTTTACTTTTTATTTTTAATTAGATTATAAATACTCTTTAATACAGATTTTTAAAATACTTAAAAAGTATTTCAACATATTTAAATCTATATGTTTATTTGATTAAATAACATATTTAACATTAATCAAATTGAATGTTGAATAATTTATTTATATTTCATATGTAAGTTATTTAAAATTAACTTTTAAATATTTAAGCTACTTTTGTTAGTTTATAAAATAGTGAATACATTTATTTTTCAAAATTTTATGTCGGAACTAAAAGAAATTTAAATGATTCACTAACTATTATAAAAGGTTATTATTATAACAATAATATTTTCGTTAACTTTATGTATATAATTTAACAGTATTTCACATATAATAAAATCAAAATATTAACACAAAATAAATCAAAACAAAAATTTAATTTAGCTTTGTGAAAGTGAAAGGGAAAGGGAAAGAGAGAGAGAGAGGGTTGTACGTTGGTTTCAAACTTTTTTCTTTTACTTGTACTTGTTATTTGTAAAGTAATGTGCATGCTCATATATATAGAATAATTAAATAATAAACAAAATATTGCTGAGAAGAGAGGGCGGTGCGGTTTTTAAGAGATCACACCTCCACTTGTATGGTAAAATATTTTCTCTTTTTGTGTTATATTTATGTAGTTTTGAAAATCGCCCTCATTTAGATTATCCATTTTGCAAATGAAATAATTTTTTTCTGATTGGTGCCATAGGGGCGGACAACCACTTTTTTCTTGAAAATCGTCCCGCTAATTGTACACCATTCAGTACCTTAATTTTAAAAAATCCAACCATATTCATCTATTATATTAAAACAAAAAGTCCTACTTTTTATCTAATTAAAAAATTGTCATTTAAGTTTGGACTTATTCAACCATTAAAAATAATTATAACATTCATTATTATTTATTTAACAATGCAATATAACTTCCCAAATCTCATCCTAGATTCTCTTAGTATTTTTTGGAGAAAAAAACAAAAAGACAAATCTTATTTGGTGTTTAATATCTTGGAATTATTATTTTAAAAATGCCTAAAAACTTATTTTCGAAATAAAAATACTTTGAATTATATAATATTAATATATAATTAATCAGTTGTATAATAAAAAATCTCGATTTAAAAAATAAAAAACATAAAACTAAAATATCTAAAAAATTATTTTCTAAAACACTAATTTAATTCTATAAATAATAATAAATAAAAAAAACTTCTTAAATATTCAGATCGGGTTTTCGGGACAGGTCCATTCGTATTCGGATTTTTAAATACCTAAAGTTTAGCCCTGTACGTATATTTTTTAGAACGAGTTCGGGTCGGATCCATTCGAGATCAGATCCGATTTAGTAACTTAAAGAAAATTCTGATATACCTGAAAATATTTTGAGTTCGGGTTCGTGTATCTTTGGAATTTTCAGGTTTGGATTCGGTATTTCTGGATTTTCTCTGGTTTTTTCCAGTTTTTTCGGGATTTTCAGATTTTGGGTTTGTGTTCAGATTCATGATAGTTGAATTTCCGGTTATTTTTCGTTTTGGATTTAGGTTTAGATTTGAAGTTTCTGAATTTTCGGTTATTTCGAGTTTTGGGTTCGGGTTTAGATTTTGAATTTTCAAAACTTTTGATATTTTCAAAGTTATCGAGTACCTGTTCGGATTCGTATTCGATTCGGGTAATATTTGATATCTAAAATACCTTAAAACAAAATTCGTTCGGATATTTATCTCGGATTCATTTTGGTTCAACTCAGATGTATATAATAAAATATATTTTCGTGCATCGCGCAGATTCAACTCTAGTTAAATATTATTTCTAGGAAATTACCTCGCAACTATAGTTACATCTCACAAAACTAAGCACCCAATTAGTGGTCGTTTATTAATCAAATCACCAAAAAAAATAAAAACAGTATTTTATTTATATATCTATCTTATTAAAATTGAAACACATAAATCTTTTTATGCGTGATTTTTTTAATTGAATAGAAATTTTATCAAGTGAATCTAATATATCTAATAAATTAAAAGAAATTTATATAACTAAAAAAAATAAAACTAACACAATTATGAACCAACACAATTTAATATCATTGTTTTCACCAGAATTTAAATATAGTTTATTTTTAAATTTAAAATAATCCATAATTTTGAAAATTAATTATGTTATAATATTAATATTTTCTAATAAAATTTGTTACAAAAATAAATAAATAAATTCATAAAATGATAAAAACCAATAAAAGTTTATAAAATAAGTATAGAAATTATAAAAAAATCTAAGTTTTGTCATCTCATTTTTTTTAAATACTTCAATGGATTTTTGTTTTAAGGCATTTCGGGTATCGGCTATTATCTAAACCGACCCCGCATGACGATCCGAGGAAATCAGAAAGTCCTAAATCTAAACCCGAACTCGAGATTCGATATAACTAAAAATTTAAAAGTTTTGAACTTGATTCCGAATCTGAAACTCAAAATAACCGAAAATTTTGGATCTGATACTCGAAATATCTAAACATGAATAATCATAAATTGAATATATAAAAACTAAAGAACACCCGCGGAGTCGCACTAGTCAAACTCTAGTCCATATTATTAAAACTGAAATACACAACATTTTCATGTGTGATTTTAAAAATAGATTTATTATAGAAATGTTATTAAATGTATCTAATATATCTAGTAAATTAAAAGAAATAAAATTAACTCTAATTACTCTTTCACATATTCCAATAAAATATTGGAATATTCCAATATTTCTTTAACATAATTATTATCAAATTGTTTACCAACACAATTTAAAAATTATCATTTTTCACCAAATTTTAAATATAGTTTATTTTCAAATTTAAAATAGCACCATAATTTTAAAAAAAATTATATTAGTATATAAATATTTTAAAATAAATTTTGTTACGAAAATACAAAAAATTAAAGTGATAATATATTTTAAAAAACTATAAATTTATAAAATAAGTTTGATAAACTATAAAAATTTAAGTTTAGTCCTTTGATGTTTTTTTTTAAAACGCTCCAACTGGTTTGGTTTCATGGTATATTGGGTATGAAATATTATCCGAATCGAGCTTGTACCAAAACACGTCCGAGTATAAAAAAAACTCAAAAATCTCAAATCTAAACCCGAACCCGAAATTCGATAAAACGAAAAAGTCTAAAAATTTTGAACGCGATATTTGAAAAATTTAAACATGATCAATCATAAACTGAATATAACAAAATTAAAAAATATCCGTACAGTCGCACGGATCAAACTCTAGTTAGTTGTTAATCACCTGAAATATTTTGCAATAGACTCGACTGCACACCGAAATCTTATAAACAATGGTGATTAAATAGCCATGAATCTCATACTACGTAATCATCAAACATACTAATACTGATTATTAGAAGATATATTGATTAATAGTAAGTAATTTTTAAGTGCACCAGGCAAGTTGCTGTTTTCATACCAATCTTTGTTGGAAGTAATTTCCAAATAAAAAAATTAGAACCAAGATCGGAGAACATATGTGACACGTTAGGATTCTGCTATCAACTGTGATATAAAATTGAAATTACTTGAGAAAATTTCTTTGTTCTAACACAAAAAACAGAAAAGGTAGGAGAAAAGATATTCTTTTCTTAGACCATCCTGGTGGTTCACTCTATTTTTTTACTTCAAATATAGAGTATTCTAAAATAGAGTATGAGTTTGTTTCAATGGTTTACTTTATTTTTTACTCTAAAAAAGAATATTCCAAATATATTCCAGTTTCTTTTTGTTTATTAATTTATTATACAATCCACAATTAAAAATATTTAAATTTCACCCTTTTATTTTATGATAATTATTCAATAAAATTATGAAATTATGAAAATGAAACATATATTTTAATGATATTGATGGATTAGAAACGATATATCGGATTATTAATTTCATGTTATGATAAGTTTCTCTAATTATTATTTTAAGTATTTTATTTTTTTGTATTTCCAATTTATCATGTTATTTTATATTAAAGTTTTAATTAATTAGATAATTAATTTTCGTTAGTATAATTTTATTTTAAAGCGAAAAATATAATATATAATTTTATTGGGTAAAAATGAAAAACATATAAAAGTTAAGGCTTACTTTGTAAATAAAAAAGTTATACTCTAAAAATAGAGGGAATGAATAGTGTTATTCTATATTTGAAGTAACACTATTCATTTTTCTATTTTTATAGTAAGATATAAAGTATCATTGGAATTCATTTTACTTCAAATGTAGAGTTTAGAGTGAGAAATAGAATATCATTTGAGATGCTTTTAGACTGAAAAATAGAATTTTGAGTAGGAAAGTAAAGCAAAGAAATAAATAAAAACGCATCATAAAAATATAATGATTTTCACATAATCAACTGATTCTAAGTTCATCGACCTTATGACATGAACATGCAAACACTAATACCACCATAATAGAGAGGTTTCCAATCAATGGAGGCATTATATAATTAAAAACGTTATTAGATGCATATTGTTTGAAGCGCAAGTCCACAAGTAAACCAATTTATAATCTAACATAGCACAATGTTTAATGCTTTAATTGCTCTGAAAAACAATCAGATCTAGATTTAATCGTAGGAGTATTAGGATACCATTTTGTATATTAAGAATGTTTCACAATTTGGCAAAGAGAGAGAAAATGAAATGAATTTCCGATTAGTCTAACGAATTTTACAATGTTATGTATTTATACAATTGCATAAGTTTAACCAACTCCTAACCAACTATTTACACTTGGTTTAATATCCTAATAGGCTCCCGCAAGTTTTTAATCCTTAGAATCCTTAAGGAGATAAAGGTTTGAGACTGAAAACCTGGAAAGCAGAGAGTGAAAAACTGCAGGTGACAAAGCCTTAGTAAGAATTAGCTAGATTGTTTGCCGAGGAAACATGTACGGTGTTGAGAAAGCCTGCTTTTAGTTGATCTCTTGTTGTGTGGCGGTCAATCTCAACATGTTTTATCCTCTCGTGGAAGACATGATTAGAGGCAATATATAGAGCCAATTTCCTATCGCAATAGAGCAAAGCTGGAAGCTTAAAGTGAACCTTGAATGTTGTAAAGAGCTGAGAAAACCAGATGAGTTCACAGGTTGCATTTGAAACGTAAGTCCAAAACTAAACTAATTTATAGAACCTAACATAGCAACCATGCAAGATGCAAGATGTCATAATTGCTCAGAAAAACAATGACATTTAACCATAGGATTACGATAGTTACGAAAAATGGTGATAACAATTTTGAAATTATTTAAGAATGACATATGCAAGATATATCAATTTTTTGATTTTAATATTAATCACAGAAAATGGTTTAAACAAGAAATGCAAGGAAATAAATAAAGATGCATCATAAATATATAATGATTTTGTAGTAGTCAACAGACTTGGAGTTTCATCAACCTCGTAACGTTAAGAGAGACAAATGAAAGTCCACAAATAAACCAATTTATAGAATGTAACATGACAATTATTTGGTTGGTTGCCCAAGAATGCAAGATGATACATGATGCAATAATATATCAGAATATTAGTGAAAGTTAATTGTAAGATTGTGATAACATCAAAATGTTTAAAGACGATGACTTGAAAATTAGAGAAAATGTATGCAAAGAGAGTCTCTTCTTAAGTTAAAAGAGAGAAATCCCAATATAAGTAGCGACTCTAAGCTACAACGATTTTTTAATGCCAATTAGAGAGCTTATGAGTCTCACACATGAAAGCACCAAAATATCAACATATATTTTTCATTCAAGTGTGGTGTAATGATATTTCAATACAGAGGGTCCGAATGGTGACAGCGGTTTTCAGAGTGTGGAAAAGACGGATTTAAACTGCGGTACGTGCAGATTGCGGGACAAGTGCGGTTAAAATAAAAAATGCGATGAGGGATAATGTTTGATTGGTAAAAATAATTTACAGTGCGAAACATTTTTATAGATAATTTTAATTATTAAATTTTGACCATTTTTAAAACATATGATTTGAATTAGGATCGGACGTTCGGTTATTCGGTTTCATTCGGTACGGTTCTTACTATTTTCGTTTTTTTGTTCTCAAAACTAGAACCATCCGGTTGCAGTTTGGTTCCAGTTCGGTTCAGATTCGGTCCGTTTGAATTAAGTAACCATTCAAGTATTAGTGTTCGAATATTTTTGAGTTTCTTTTTGTTATTTTTGGATATTTTCATGTACTTTTATATATAATTTCGAGTATTTTTGGATATTTTTAAGTATTTTTTAGATACTTTCGTTTTTTCGTTTATCCGTTCGGTTCTGTTCGGTTCTTAAAAGTTGGAACCATTTGGTTATCTTCTAACTCCGGTTCGGTTTTTTTGTTCTTTCGGTTTGATTCTTCGGTTTCGGTTATTATGTTCACCCCTAATTTAAATAAAGTAATTTTTTCTATTCATAAAATTAAACCGTTCTATAGAGTTAAATAATTATCTATTTCGTATTTTTTTAATTTATTAAGTATAATAAGATATATTATAAGTTAAATAAGGTTTCCGCATCTCAACTGCACTATTTTTGGTTGATAAGCCGTTGTCCCGCAATTTTTTTTTGTTTACAAACAAAACCACTTTTTTGGAAAATTTGAACTGAATTGTTTTAGCACATCCGTCCTGTACTCTTACTATTTTTCTGAATGCCAACTTTTCCTACTTCTGCACCGCTTTTATCCAATCCCACCCCGCACCGTCTTCCCCATTCATAACCAGAATCTAATATTTTACGTGCCTACATTTATGATGTGACGCTGTATTTTAAGTCCCTAGAAAGATTGAGTCTAGTACTTACTAGCAAAACTGATAACCAAAATTTACCTTCCTAACTGTGGATGTGTAGTGCCGTGCCTAAAAATGTAGAGGCTTAAAACAAAATTAAGAAAATATGATTTTCAATTATTTATAGACTAAAGTTTCTTGAAATTTTTTTTCAATCAATTTATATTTTATAAAATAAACTTCAACCAATACAAAGCAATATATAGTATTAAAACTTCTTGAAAAATGATAAAATTAAAAATATTTAGTTTTGAAAATTTTAAATACAATTTTTAAAATTTAAAATATTTTTTTATCAATATAATTCGGTTTTATATTTAATTATTTGTATTATAAAATAAAGCGCTTAGAATCTTGTTAACAAAGTATAAAAATGTATTTAAATATTGTCTTTGATATAATTAAAACACAATAAATATTACTAAATAAAATATGATCATGATAGTGAAAAACAAATAGAAACGTAAAAAACAATAAAAATAAACACTAAAACATTTAAGAAATAATAACAAATATGAAAAAGACAAGAACAAAAAAATAACTTATCAAAACATTTAACAAATAATAACAAATATGAAAAAGACATTAACAAAAAAAAACAAATTTAACAAAAAAAACAAAACAAAAAACAAACAAACATGAAAAGGACACAAAAAATAACAAACATTAAAGAAAAGAGTAGAGTCGAGGCAAAGAGCCTTCAGGGCATCATTATTGGTGGGATTTGTTTTGGAGCCCTTAACATATTTTATTATTACTTTTATGGTAAGGGATTCAGCTAAGGATTTTTCTAAATTTGTTGAGTATTGGTGGGACTTATCTTGTCCTTTACATAATTAAATCTTAAATTTTTCATTAATAAACGATTGTTTTCATTAATGTTTTGACGGATCCGAAACG
>OVAN01011953.1:0-14185 GCA_900406275.1 Anastatica hierochuntica | reverse complement strand
TTGAGTTAAGGCTACCTGTAATGGATCCTCAGTGTAGAGCTCTTTAGCAGATTCTTCGATCATATCAGCAAGTGTATCAACCCAAAAAGTGTGTCCGTCGATAGTAGGCTTCTTCATGGATTTCTCGATGTGTAACTTCAAAGTCAACTTCCTAAGTCGGAGATCTATTTGACCGTTCTGCACACCAATCATGGCTCTAGCTGTAGATAAGAATGGTCTTCCAAGGATAATGGGATCCTTGGGTTCTTCTTCAAGCTCGAAGACAACAAAGTCTGTGAAGACATATCCCTCTCAAACTCCTACGGGAATGTTATCTAGAATACCCATTGGTCTTCGAATAGCCCTATCTGCAAGCACCAAAGACATTCTCATGGGTTTATAGTTAGTCAAGTTCAGACGCTGCGACAACAAGAGTGGCATCACACTAACTCTTGACCCCAAATCANACTAACTCCTGACCCCAAATCACAGAGACATCGCTCAAAGGTAAGCGATCCAATCTTGCAAGGCAATACGAAAGGACCTGGATCTTCGCATTTCTCCGGTGTGATGTTCTGAAGAACCGCGCTACATTCCGTAGTAAGAACTGGAACACCATGTTCTAATGTCATGCGGTCTGAAAGAATCTCTTTCATGTACCTCTTAAGAGAAGGTACCATCTTGACTACTTCAACAAAAGGCAATCGAACATGTAATTCTCGAACTAGAGTCTTCAGTTTCTCAAAGTCGCGTTCCTTGATATTTTTACGAGGTCTGGAAGGATATGGAGGGTTAGGAACATTAGGTGGGGGTGGCACATATTGATCCTCAACCTCCTCCGCATTCGTTTCATCACGAAAATTCAATACCCTCTCGTCAGGACAGGGATCGACCGATCCAAGGATAGGGATTGATCGATCCTTGTCCTTCTATTTTAGGGCTCTTTTAGCCATGATCGATCGATCCATGGACAAGGACCGATCGTTCCTTGTCCTTTTGTTTTGGACGTGTTTTTCAGCTCTTTTCCACTTCTCAGCGTAATGGGACTGTAATATTCCTTTGGTTCTTCTCTAGTTTGCCTGGAATGACTCCTGGTGGAGCTCTGTTGCTCATAGAAGTCTGAGCAACCTGTGTTTCTAGAAATTTCATGTGTGTGCTCAATGTCTCGAACTTCCCATTGAGATCACTGTACATGTTATCAACCATCTGATTCAAGTCCACAGATGACTTTTCTGATTCTCCAGCACTTGCTGCAACATCTTCTTTAGCTCACTATCTTGAGAAGACGCAGAAGATTGTCCTTGGTTCTGATTCTATCACCCCGACTGATAGTTGTTCTTGAATCCTTCTGACCCAACCTGCTTCTGCTGATAGCCACAGTTTCTGAAGCCAGTGTTCTGCTTCATGTTCTGAAATCTGGAGTTGAAGACACTCTGATTCTGTTGGTATGACTTTTTCTGGAACTTGTTCCGTTGGTTGAAACCTCAGTTGCCAAAATTCCCTTAACCTCCAATGTAATTTACATCTGCTTGTCCACCATTCAACTCCTCAGACATGAATTCATGATGCATCTGTCCCATCTTCTGCTCTTGAAGAATATGTGTATCGTTTTGCTTGATCTCTTCTCATTAGCTCATCAGGCTTGGACTGTAGATCATCAATTCTCTTCGCATCTGATGACACAACTCCTTTACCACGATCATAGTTTGATCTGCGATTGGCCTAACTATTAACCATGTTATTCACCAGCATGTAAGCTTCCTCCACAGACTTGGTCATGAAATCACCATTGCTCACGGTGTCCATAACATTTTGATACTTCTCCTTAACCCCATTATAGAAAATGTTGAGGAGATTCCAATATGAAAAACCATGATGAGGACAATCATTTAGGCACTCGAATCTTTCCCAAGCTGCATGAAAGCTCTCAAAATCCAATTGGTAAAATTCTGCAATCTTATTTCAGAGAGACATAGACCTTGATTTCGTGAAGAAATGCCCAAGAAAAGCAGCCTTAATTTTGTCCCATGACCATAGAGAATCAGGCTTTAGACTATTGTACCATCTTGTAGCCTTGTCATTCAGAGAGAAAGTGAATAACCTGCATTTCAGAGCTTCGGCAGGCACCCTGTTGTGTTGGATAGTATTGCAGATGGCTTCGAACTTATCCAGATGGTGCATTGGGTTCTGTGATGGCAACCCATGAAACTAATTATGTTGTACCAAGTTAATGAGACCTCTCTTGATCTCAAAGTACCTTCTCTCTATGGGAAGTAAACGAAACCCAGAACGATTCGCATAGAAAGCCTCCAGAGTGTCATATTGCACCAAAGTCATCCTCTGTTGAGGTTGATTTGCGCGTTGTTGCCCCCAGCTGTAACATTTTGCTGGCCAGCATTAGCACCATCACCAGCAGGTGGATTATCTCCTGGAAGGATTCTAGGAAAGAGAGGATTTTGATAAACTTTAATGTGTTCTTCCAGGTTATCACCCATAATTTCTGCAAAATCAAATTCTTCAATAACCTCAAGCAACTTCTCTTTCTTATTCTGTCTCTCTAGACGCGAAGGTTTAGGCTCAAATTCGAGAAGATTCGCGATCCCTTGCCTTCTAGTATGAGGCATGTTCATGCACCTGAAAGAACAAAAATAGAGAAGAAAAAAGAGATTAAACAAAATAAAGAAAAATGCCTTAGGCACGCAATGATCCTAAGTTCTAAGACTCCCTATTGGTCCCCGGTAACGGCGCTAGAAAACTTGATAGCTCAAGTTTTCGCCCAAGAAAACACTGCAAGCGCACTGAAGTACGTTATAGTGGTTCGAGATCGAATCCACAGAGACCAAAGGTAGCACGAAGAATGTCAGATCAAACATCGGGCTAAATCTAAAAAGATGTCTTTTAAGAAGATGCAAATATCGAATTAAAGAAAACAAAGAAGGTAAACGAGCAACGATGGAGTTGTAATTCAATCAAAGAAGTGTTGGGCATTGGGTATTCTCAGGGAAACAATTCATTGTTGATTCGAATTATAGATTAGGGAACTTGTTTTAAACCGTCTTGAACTCAAACACTAATATAGTATTGATCTACTTTCGTAGTATCAATTCCCTATGTATTAGAAATCTCGAGACTAACTTTCGTTGACTCTCGATTTCTGATCATGCATTCCTAACACGTTTGATATGTTCACAATTCAATTAAACATCAACTTCCATTGGCTTAAGAAGAATTGCTCATTTAGGATTCTTTCAGGCATTTAAACAAACACTGTCCAGACGTTAAATAAACTAAGATCAGAAACTACGTGATCAATTTAATTTCATGCATTACAAACAATCCTAGATGAAGATCCAATTGATTAAATCTCTAATCATACAATTCTATATCAACAAATCATGAATCCCTATGTGAGAACCCTAAAACCAAAAAATAGACTACTCACTCATGATAATCACATAAACACATATCAAATCAAAGAGAGACATGCTTGTATTTAACAAAAATAATGAGTAAGGGTTTAGAAATCTTCTCAGATTCGAAGTACAAAAGATGCTTCTTTTCCCTAGGTTACAAATCAATCTCTGCTCTCAAAAACTCAGAAAAGTGCATAATGAAACAAGAAACTCGAGTCTAGGTCTTAGTAATCAAATCTGGTTCAAAATAAGTTTGGTCTGGTTCTTCGTAAAATCGTTCTGCAAAACAGGATAGGGATCGATCGATCCAAAAACAAGGATCGATCGATCCAAAAACAAGGATCGATCGATCCAAAAACAAGGATCGATCGATCCTTGTCTGTTTTCCTGGGCATTTTCAGCTTTTCACGGACACTTCCTTCGATGCTTGAAATCTATCTAAAATGCATTTTTTCGCACATCGAAGCTCGATTCCTGTAAAAACAACAAAGAACACAAATCCGCGCCAAAATGATCTGAATACATACTAAAAACCATAATTCTCGAGTACAATCGGTAATAAAAACTACTAAAATACTAACACATCACTGGTCGAAAATATGGAGAGTTAGACAACGATTTTTGATGTTTCGATAAACCGAAATGAAGAGTAATGGTTCGTTTTTTGCAATCCAGGAAGACAGCTCCGACAAAACTAAAAGCTTACTACAAAATAGCAAATTTGGTTAGTAAAAATATATTACAAAGGTTGAAGCTCATATCTATGTTTTTATGGCCGAGTTTGGTCTCTTCGGAATACACGCTTTGGCTCATCTTGATGAGAAACTAGGCTGGTGTGATTCTGACCGTTCCAAGGCTGGTCTTTCTAGAGCAATGCCTTATCCGTATGCTACTAAGTAGTAATTTGTCAATTTGATAGATTGGATCGCTTGGCGGAGCTTGATTTGGTCTTGCCTGAGTTTTTCTTCAGCTTCTAGCCAATTCGACGCTCCAAAGTGAAGTACGAGCGCTTCCAAATCTTCTTAGACTATTCATCATAAAATTCCCATTTTATCCGGGCGTTTTCAGCAATAGGACTGGGTTAAACTTCTGGATAAGAGTTTACGAGAAACCAAATTCATCGGTTTTGTGTCCCATTGAGCCAAAAGTCGATGAAGATCTTTACCAGACTCTTTGTCACGTTTTTCTCAAGGTATTTAATGATGCTCAGCTGGCGTGGAAGTTTTTTTGGATTAGATTTCTCTTTAGATGCTCCGCTTGTGGTATTTGTTCCTTTGATCACATTTTTGATCCTTTGAATGTGGATGAGGGATGGCTCTGACTTGACTGGATCACTCATAGCTTCAAAATAATCTTCATTCTCAACAAAATACTCTTTGGCATGAATTGAATCTGAAGTTCGTTCTCAGAGTTCCCTTGAAGTCCAAATTCTTGCAATATTTGCTCATTAGGTTGGCCTTTTTGTTTAATGGTATTTTAGAGGGGTTTGAAAACCTTGGCATTTCCCTTAGATTCTCTGTGAGATGCTGAAAAGAACTTGGTTGATTTTGTGGTTGGAGACAATAAATTGGCTATGATGCAAGAAATTGCTCGGTTTAGGCTCCTTGTAGCTTCAAACGTGTATCCTTGTGTTTTTGAGGTCCAATCCTAAAAATCACCATAAAATGGTACACATATGTTAAATTGACTTGGTTACCTTGAAAGATTTGAGCTTATGCATAATCCGCCCAAGAAAATGTGAAAATTAGACGTTTGGCAATGTTTTTCTCAGCAAAAGCATGTCCGGATGGGGAACGGGATGGTCGGTACGTGGAAATGGATGATCAGGATGGGTTAAGGCTCGGGAAGGACTGGGTCTGGGTGGCAAAAGGCTGAGGACCAGAGTTGGACTTCTCATGGCACGCGACCAGTTGTGGGAAGGTACTACCGCGGGTGTTTTGAGCACAAAGCCCTTGACACCGGTTGGGGGCATTGTCTTGGGCGGTGGGCGGTGGCCGGTCATGGGGATCCATGGACCGGTGCAGGGACAAGGTGAGGCATGGGGCATACTGGAGTTGGCACCGGTCGGGCCTTGTTTTGGGCATAAGCCGGTCGTGAAGCTCAGTGGTCCGGTGGACAATCCGAAAGGTCCGAACATGTTCGAATTGAATTTTTCTCCGATTTTTCTTGTTCCAGAATGTATTCTTACGAAAAAATTATAAAAAAATTAAAAAATATTTATTAAAAACTTATAAAACCAAAATTAAGTAACTTTTTCCTAAGATCAAAGTCTAAAAACGAAAATCAAATAAAACTTAAAGAAATAAAACGTATGGGTTGTCTCCCATAAAGCGCTTGTTAAAATTCAATTAGCTCAACTCCTGGGAGGTTTTAGACGTGAGAAAGCCTCAGTGGGGAGTTAAATCTCCATCCTCCTGTTGTAGATGCTTGATATGAAATCTTCTCTCGTCCTTGTGCTTCTACTTCCAATGCAACCGTTTGAATTGAATGGGGAGACCTAATATCCATTGCTGGATATCCATGAGGTGCTATCTTGTAGTAAATGTCCTTATCAACATGAATGAAGTGCATTCTTCCATTTGGCCAGTCCATGACAGCTCCTACGGTTGCAAGGAAGTTTCTTTAAAGTATTAAACTTGACGAATGCTTCTCCGCTACTTCAACAACATGAAAGTAATTGGCACAATATCATTAATAATTCTCGTTAGGATACCATATAATGATCCTTCAAGTCTTTTATTGATCCATCAGCGAAGATGATATACATCTTCGAAGGCCCCTAGTTTGGGAAACCATGCCCCACAACAATATGTGTTGGCATGAGATTCACTCCAGCTCCGGAGTCGCATAAAATGTTTTCAAAACTTGTTTGTTGATGGAAAACTTGGTAGGAAGAGTCCTAAGTCTTCCAAAATATGGAGAGTGATAAAGCGCTTGTTAGGATCTCTGACTTGATTGAACAATCCTTCTATTCTTTCAAAGTCCTGAAGATTGTTTTCAAAACATTTTCTGATCTCCGTTTGAGTAGTTCATGCTCTTTCAAATTCAATAGCAGCTGGTAGCTCATGAGATACCTTGAAAAATTCTTTTCAATTCTCTATTGGAACAAAGGCATTTGCTCCTCTTGATCCCAAGTAGACATTGTCATTTTTGTGTTCAAGCCGAGGCCTTGTTTTCGGTTGAGTGACTCGGATTCTTGTTGTCCCCTTAAAGGGCGTGCATGATCCTACTCCTTGGGGCGAGTTTTGATTGTCCAAAGGCTGGAAATCAAAAGCTAGGACCTGTCCCTTCCCTTCATGTCATTAGGCTTAATGATGAAATTAATGGAGTTTTCTTCATTCTCCACTAGTTTCTTCTCGATGTCTTTGAGATGAGAGCATAGGAGATCAAGATTGATCTTGATATCACGAATTTCAGAGGTTTCATGGTCCAATCTTCCCATCCTTTTTTTTTCATCTTGCTGGTCATCTTCCATCTTCTTGTTCGTTCCATTGCACTACACACCAATTCTTCCAAACTGTCTTTCGGCTCTTTAATCATTTTATGTTGTTCTTCCTTGAATATTTTGATCCTTAGATTTAAGACTCTAAAGTGCGAAGAACAGCTCCTTTGCTTAGCTTTCACGTCCTCAACCAAAGACTCATGCCTTTTGTCCTTAGCTTTCACGTTCCTGCTTTCTTCATGGCGATTTTCAGCTTCTCCTTGGGTTTCTGTGGAATTTCGTTGCGAACGAGTGTGGAATAGCTCTTGGACATTGGCTTTTGCGTGACTTATACTCATGTTTAGGCCTTGAACAGTGAGTTCAAGCTTCCCAATAGTCTCTTTAAAAGAAAAATACTGATTATCTATTGTAGTATAGATTTTCTGCTCCATATCGTCGTGAATCTCGAGAAGTTGCTCTATGAGATGCTCGACTTTGAAATCCAGAGATCTTAGTGTTGTCTAAGACTTAGAGGATAATAATAGATAACAATAGGACCATGATACTTCTGACCTTGGAGTGATGGGTCGTGGAACATTTCGCAGTTGCTCGTGGGGAAGAAAATTGTGGAGATTTCGGTTTAGGGATCTCCCTTCATGGTTTTGATGTATGGGTCTTCTTTTCTGGGGTTCATATGAGTTCTCCAGCGGTATGGAGTCAAGATACCTGCCTCTTTGAGTTGATTCGTGGCTTGTACTTTGCCTCCTATCACGTTCTCCTTGAGGTTGACTTCTTGGCTCAACATTGTTTCTCTCAGGTTGATAGGTATGAGGATAGTACTGAGTATCCTTCATAAGTTCGAGTGAATGAGGATTAGGGTAGCTAAATCCTTCAAACTTTTCATCAACGTTGTATAGAGGTTTAAGGTTTCCAGTTTTAGGCTTTGGTTCCTTGTATTTTCCGTAAAAAACACTAGAGAAACAATTAAATAGCTTAGTAGGATGGAAAAATCATATTACTAGTAGGAAAGATAATTCCAAGTGTTATTATCAACAAGGAAAAGAGAGCACGAAATTATTAGTAAGTTAATCTAAATCCTATGTGTTAAAAACCTAGATAAATTAAAATAAGTTAAAAAAAAAAAGCAAACCAAAATTTCTACAAGAAACCGGTTTTTTTCACGAAGAAAAAAAAAATTGTAGAGAAAGGAAAAGAAAGAAAATTTTTCCTAAACTTAACCCTAGATCTAAATCCTTAGGTAAACCTAATTAATACCCAGAAATGACGCCAAAAACTTGATGTGGGGTCAATTTTACCCCCTGTTAAAACCTAGCTGCAAGTGTATAACATTCATAATAATACTTAGGGATCGAATCCAGAGGGATTAGCAGTCACACTTAGAACCAATGATTTTGGACTAGCTAAGAACAAGATATGCAAGGGTGCTTTCACTATTTTATTTGGTTTTTATGGTTTTATGGATGCAAATGAACCTACTCTATATGTTAATGTACAAAGGATAGATCAATGAAAAGATATGCATCAAACAAAAAAAAGTTAAAGTAAACATGTAGGAGTTAAAAACGACTAGGGGCATAAGGTTTTGGTCTAGAACAAAGCCACTAAGGTAGATCCTCTCAACTTTCTAGCTTCGGGATTCTATACCTATTATCTAGGGATTTTGATTTTCGTATGACCTAAAAATATTAAACATGCATTAGAATGATCAAGACTGATTGTTCACGATTCTTAGTCGATCCACTTTCGTTGCCTACTTCGAAAGGCTCATCAAATACTAGATCCACCGGTAAGTCAAGCTTTTGGAATGCAAACTGATGTTTATAGGTCTTAATGCATTTTGTAGCTTATTTTATCCTTGTTTTAGTTACATTTTGGGGGTGTACATATTGCATTTAAGTGCTAGAATCCATTTAGTTTCTAACTTGTGTCTAGTTTGGGAATTATTGCATTTGCATGCATCTTTTTGCATATGTAGGTACAACCTTTAGGTAAGCAATTTGAGAGCTTGGGATGGTGTATTCTAGAGGATAGAATGGTGCAAAAACAAGGGGAATCAAGAGCTAAATGCATGGAAAAAATGCGAGAGCAAAGGAGCCCTCAAAAGAGCAAAGAAGAAGCAAAATCTGCCCAACGCATGTGGCTATCGACCTGCAGGTCAATAGTGGCATGCATTGGGTCGAGAGCCACATGCATAAGGATGCTTGCTGCCTAATGCATGCCACTATCGACCTGCATATCGATAGCCACATGCATCAGGTTGATAGAGGCATGCACATACGAGAAAATCACTCCTTTTTTCACCTATAAATACCCTGTAAAGCTAATCTTATGTATTAAAGACCTTTTTCTACATTTCTCTTAGACAAAGTTTGGGTTTTTGCTGACTTTTCTCTTCATCTTTAAGATCAAGAGTCTTTCTTTCTAACTTTTGACATTGGATCAAAAACCCAACTTATCCATGATTATGTTCTCTCTTTCTTCTTCTCTTTTCTCTTTCACCATGTGTGAGTAGTTTCTTTGATGGACTTTTTGGTGTTGAGATATCTTGACTAGGATTATAAAATTGGTGTTAGGGATGGCGAATATTAGGTTTCCAAAGGATTTGGTGAGCATAATGCTAGGTTTTAGAGTAGTTAACTAAGATCTTAACTTGTATGCATTTAACGCTCGAGAGGTATTTGATGAAATGTCTTGGAGAACCAAATACTTGCTATTTCAATCTAGCCAATGAGAGTTTTTTCCAAGTTGATTAGTAACTATAACGACTCGTTCTTAATGATTCCAAATTGATTTATCATTTACAAAAAGCGAGAGTTGAGTGAATGCAATCAATATGAAAACTGTTTATTGTCATGAGAGTGGATTAGGATAGTAATGTCTTTGGTCTTTAGTCTTGGATAGTTCATAGTTTACTTCAAGTTTGCACCTTTATGTTTATGCTTGCTTTCATTATTTAAGCTTATTGCTTTTAATTAAGTTGTTTATTTTGTTACTTTAATTTCATTTATAGTATCTTATGAAAACCCCAAAAAATCCAACATTTCTTATTTGCTCAGATTAGACTTGGATGTGTATTCCCAATGTTTAAATCTACCTAGTTAGGTAAGTTTCTCCTTGTGGTTCGACCTCTAAGTACAACAATAGCATATCTGTGCACCTACAGATTGTGTAATTGTTAGGAAACGACTTATATAAATTTTAAAGCTTCGTTGTCTTTTGTTTGCATAAACAATCGACTGACAAGTTTTTGGCGCCTCTGTCGGGGAGCACGATTACTAGATTAAGATTTTCATTGAGATTTCGTTTAAGTTTGAGACTAAGCTATATATTTTCAAGTTATTTAACTATTTTCCTTTTCTTTGTGGTTGTTGTTTTGTTGCAAGGATAATGAATCGATAATTTCAAGAGGGGATGAATAGAAGACAAGAGTTTGAGGAAACTATTGGTGACTTTGACACACGAATCACGAGCCATACAAGAATGGGGATAAGGGCTCCGTCAATCGAAATGCCTCACCATAAGATAAAATCGAGCCTCATAAACATGATCTACAACACTAAATTCTTAAGTCTGAACATGGAGAACCCCATCGAGCTTCTTAATAACTTTGAGAGACTATGCGATACGACTAAGTTACAAGGAGTACCCTGAGATTATGTGAAGCTATCTTTCTTCTCCTTTTCATTAGGAGACAAGGATTCACAATGGTAGGACAACATGGTTAGTTCTTCTATAACAACTTGGGATGTGTGCAAAAAGAGGTTCCTTGGTAAATTCTATTCGCATAGGAGGACAAAAAACTTTCGGAATGACATTGCTAATTTTAAACAAGAATTAGAAGAAAAACTTGGAGAGGCTTGGAAAAAGTACAGCGGATATGTGAGAATTTTCCCTTGAACACGGCTAGCAATGGAAATTTAGCGAGCCTAACTGCCGCACAAGGAGAAAATTTTGTTGAAAATTTAGCTAAAAGCAATGATTAAAAAGAGAACTTTTCCTTTCAACCTAGGATTGAGGACAAACGACTTGAAGATTTGAATACAAAAGTCGATAAAATAGCAAGGGCGGTCCTCAAACCAATGAAGAAATTAAAGATTGATGAAAGTTTCTTCAATCAACTAGAGGAGATTAGTTTTGTTCAAGAGAGATTACGTGGGAGCTACTCCCAAGCTTCGTCGCCTAGAAAACGTCTAGGAGAACGATCTCCAACAACGCCTACTACTCCAAAAACACCAACCAACTCAAGGGAGAATGAGAATAGTTTAATCTGGAAAGAACTTATGGTTGGATAAGAAGAAATGAAGAAGGTCATGAATGATAAATTCGAAGAACTCAACCATAAGACTTATGGGAACTACATGGAATCGACGTAGAAGTATGGACATCTTGCTAATTATGTGAAAGTTATGGAGTCAAATAGCGAAACAAGCTTAAAAATTCGAGTTCCTAAAGGGAAATCTACTCGGAAATGTGAGGTTAACCCAAAAGAGTTGTGTAATACCGTGACTTTAAGAAGCGGAAGACAATTACCTCGAAGAACTCAAGAAAGTGAGCCTAAAAAGAATGAAGTGGTGCTAGAGGGATTTAAAAGGACCTAATACTGCTAGAACAAGAAGATCAAAGTGAGATTGAGGAAGAGACCAAAGAAGAAGAGGTACCTAAGGAGGTATCTAAGGAAACATCTAAGGATATAGAAGAAGTAAACACAAGAAAACCTCCACAACACCAAAAGAAGGATAAGGACTATAGGTCTACCGAAACCGATATTCCTATTGATGAGTTAAATCTACCCTTTCCAAGAAGGTTTAAGAACCAAATTCTAGAAACTAAGTACAAGAAGATAAGAGATCATCTCGGAGGACTCGTGGTAACCATACCATTTATGGAGTGGTGTCAAGATAATCCCATAGTGAACAAGGTCTTAAAGGACATAGGCAGAAAGAGAAAGAGGATCAATTCTATCAGGGAACTGGTGACTCATGAATGTAGTGCGATAATTCAAAACAAGCTTCCAAAGAAGAGAAAAGATCCCTGAAGCTTCACCTTGCCTTGTACTTTGAAGCATAGAGCTTTGGGAATTGTTTGGTTGATTTGGGAGCAATTGTCAGTCTAAACCCTAAATGATTTCTAAGAAGCTTGACTATAGAAGATTCAAGCCAACAAGGATTCAACTGATTTTGGCGGATAGATCTATTCGATATCCACATGGTATTCTCGAAGATTTGCCATTGATGATTGGGAATTGTGAAGTCCCAACGAATTTCATGGTTTTAGAAATGGATGAAGAGCCTTTAAACCCTATCATCCTTGGAAGACCATTTCTGTCAACCGCTGGAGCCATAATTTACATGAGAAGAAGAAATATCGATCTTCACCTTGGAGATTTGATATTGAATTTCAACACAATATAATGATGAGACCAACTATCGATGGAACCACATTTTCCATTGGATGTCTTGATGATGATTTTGCTAGAAAGTTAGAAGAGTTATACATGGAAGATGGCTTAGAAGTAGCCTTAGTGTACAACAAAGGGTCAAAGGCTATCCTTTCAAATGTAGCCACGAAATACAAAAGATTGCTTGATGCTAAACCGGTAGAATCAAATGAAGTGCTTGCCTTGGAGATAGGAAAGGACGAGCTAGGTACAAAGGAGGATAAAGAAGCAGACAAGGAAGACTCAGATTGAAGTGAGCTTAAGGCACCTAAGGTCGAATTGAAACCACTTCGAAAAGGGCTAAGGTACGCGTTTCTTGGCCCTAATTCTACTTACCCCGTGATCATAAATGATAATCTAAATGAGAATGAAACTTAATTGCTATTGAATGAACTAAGAAAGTGTCGAAAAGCAATAGGTTATTCTTTAGATGATAGAAAGGGAATTCCGCAATCTTTATGCATGCATATGATCCATTCAAAGGATGAATCCAAAACCTCGGTAGGATCCCAAAGAAGACTCAACCCTAACTTAAAGGATGTTGTCCGTAAGGAAATCCTTATATTCCTGGATGCAAAATAAAATATCCAATTTCGGATAGTACATGAGTTTCCCCCTTGCATGTGGTGCCAAAGAAAGGAGAGTACAATGATTAAAAACAATAAGGATGAGTTGATTCCCACTAGGACTATAACCGACCATAGAATGCGTGTCGATTATAGAAAACTAAACGCCTCTACTAACAAAGATCATTTCCCATTACCCTTTATACACCAAATGTTAGAACAGTTAACTAACCGTTCATATTATTTTCTCTTATATGGCTACTCCAGTTTTTTTCAAATGCCTATCCCTCCTAGGGATCAAGAAAAACGACATTTACATGTCCCTATTGTACTTATGCTTATAGAAGAATGCCCTTTGATTTATGCAATGCATCCGCTAAATTTCATAGGTGTATGTTGTCTATATTTGATGGGTTGTTTGAGGATTGCATGGAGGTCTTTATGGACAATTTCTCTGTCTATGGAGACTTCTTTGGGGATTGTCTTTCTAAGTTTTGTAGGGTATTGAAGAAATGTAAGGAGACCAACTTTGTGCTCAATTGGGAAAAATGTCATTTCATGGTTCAAGAAGGAATAATCCTTGGGCACAATGATTCATTTGGAACCACCACAAACGGTTAAGGGAATACGAAGTTTCTTAGGTCACCCGGGCTTCTATAGGAGATTCATCAAGGATTTCTCTCAAACAACAAGGCCTATGACAAGACCCTTATGTAAAGAAGAGCCCTTTGAATTTGATGAAGCGTGTATAAAAGCTTCCAAGAAAATAAAAAAAGCTTTGATAACAGCTCCAACAATACAAACTCCTAATTGGGATATGCTTATTGAAATGCCTATTGAAATCATCTGCGGCGGTAGTGATTTTGCGTTTGGAGCAGTCTTAGGAAAAAGAAAAGATAAGAAGCTTCATGTGATCTATTATGCGAGCAAGACAATGGATGAAGCTCAAACCAAATATGCTACGACGGAGAAAGAGCTTCTTGTTATAGTTTTCGCCTTTGAGATGTTCCGTTCTTACATAGTGGGATCGAAGGTTATAGTTGTGGGAACCGAAATTCTCACTGTCAATGTTATATGGTTCACGGACTCTGTTAGCCAAAGATCAACAGATCGAGATAGCGAATTAGCGAATTATTGAATAAGAAATACGAAAGTTAACTACGAAGACAATAAGACAGAAATCGTGAGTAAGTTAGATNCAAGTGACAGGATTCGTAAGATAGATTAACGTGAGCGAATACAAAGTGAAAACGAGAACGGATCTAAAGTATGCGAATAGCGTAAACGGAGAGCGATCCGACACACACAGTTAACAAAGAAGTTAAGGGTCTTATTCGAATTTCGTGAT
>OVAN01011952.1:0-13757 GCA_900406275.1 Anastatica hierochuntica | reverse complement strand
CGAGAGTTGAATGATTGCATCATATAGGAAATGGTTTACTACCATGAGAGTGGAGTAAGCTATAGATGTGTTTAGTCATAGNATCCATCATTTTACTCATCTTTAATTCTTGTCTTTACCATTTAAGTTATGCTTGTTTCTTTTGCTTAATTTACTTTCTTGCTTTGCTTTATCTGTCTTGTTTATGTTATTGCTTTTGTTTTGTTTTGCCTTGCTTAGTATATTGTTAGGAAACCAACCCCTTCTTGATTTCATTAGATTCAGAGGAATTGTGTATTTTCAAAGTTTAGACTTTTCTAGCTTGACGTGCTCCTTGTGGTTCGACCCCAAAGTACTACAATAGCATATCCGTGCACTTGCGGATTGTGTGATTGTTAGGAAACGGGCTTTTATAAATTTTAAAGCTTCGTTGCCTTTTGTTTTCTTTAAACAACCGCACAACAATAGGGATCTATCGATCCTTGTCCATATTTTTGGATATTTTCCATCCTTCAAGAAGACTTTCTTCCTAGCTTGAAATTCATCCAAAATGCATTCTTTTCGCACATCAAAACTCGATTCCTGTAAAAACAACAAAGAGCACAAATCCGCACCAAAACGAACCGAATACATACTAAAAATCCATAAATCTCGTGTAAAAACCGTAGTAAAAACCACTAAATTACTGACACATCAAATCCCCCGGACTTGATCTTTGCTTGTACTCAAGTAAAGGAAATGAAGACAAAGCCTGCGGGAAAAGAAACTCGAAAATCGAATGGATCGCATGCTATCATAAAACCTTACTCTACGCTACTTTCGCTAACCATAAAGACTCAGAACAGTTAGACATTCTCCCCAAGAATCGCTGCATAACCTCCCAAGCCCATTCATACTCTAAAATATAGACTTGCAAACATAGCTTCCATGTTAATAACTCTCTACATTCAATTAAGAAGGGCGTGAAAATTTTCACCAAGGAACTCATAATAAGGAAATCAAGCTAGGTATTTAAGGCTTTTAGTGGTGAGGCTTATAGTGTTTCGGGTATCAAAAACTGCGTCAAAATGCAAGACATTATGGAAAATCACAGGAGAGAAAGAGTATATTGATATCCATGTCCCTTAACTACCCAAGTACAAACCACTAATCATAAAATAAACCAAATATGTGCATTCTTCGGGGTGAATATAATCAACATAATAATATTCAAATGCTAATTTCTAAACCATATGTACAAAAATTCAAATTAATTTTTGTTTTTTTTTCAATACGAAAATCTGGTTTAAATTAGCATATCAATGACGTTTTTAAACTCTAAAACACCCATATAGCATGAAGAAATGCAACATAATCATCTAAGCCACCTGAACACCCAACACCGAGAGATCAGACACTCAGGATCGTGTCTAAACCACCTAAAATGTACAATCCTACCTAAACAATTAGAAGGATCATGTCTACCCTATTCTCTCCATTGATTTTACACATGTGTGCACATAAAATGAAAAAAATACATGGAGAATGAAGGAGATAAGGTAAGGGTGTGGTGCCAGACTAAAGATGAGTCTAGTCACTCAGGATTACCGAAACGGATGGTAGAAAAAGAAATGGGGATGTAATCCTGAATGATGGGTTTGATTCCTGATTTTAAATTCCTGGATCAAAGTATTTAAATTCATTAGTAAGCCAAATAAAATAGAGTTAAAAATATTTCAGACAAAAGTTTGAGTTCTAGAGATTTCTCGTGGGGAGTTTGGTCATGAGTTATTCTGGATTGCATGCACTAAAAGTCCAAATGAACTGGTTAATGAACATATAAATAAAGTGCAATGCGCAGAGATAATAGTCTGAAATCATCATAAAGCATAAGCAAATCCATAAATTGACTCAATAAAAACATCAAAATGACTCAAACAACACCAAAAGAAAAACATAAGTAGCCTCCCCTAGACTTATCTCACACCGTCTCGGTGGGAAACAAATCCAAAGAAGGGGTAAGTATAAAAAGAAAAATAATTGAGAGAGGGATCGATCAATCCATGGATAGGGATCGACCGATCCCTGTCCGTCTGTCTGCTGATCTTTTTCCTGCAATACAAAAGCAAAAAACACAGAAAACGTAAAAAGCACCAAAGACCAAAGCACAAAAGTCAAAAACACTACAAAACTAACTAAAAAGAAAAAGAAAATTACCTAGTGGGTTGCCTCCCACTCAGCGCTTGTTTAAAGTCACGAGCCTGACTGTAATGGCGATGGATCAGTCTGGAAGGGCCTTAGAACTTGCCCCGAGGCAAGCTCCATCAGCAAAAATCTTCAGCTCAAGGATGCTGCTCATCGCTCAAGGTAAGGATGGCTCTTACCTTGGATAAAGGTCTGAATCTGCCTTTACGCTTCACTTTGTACTCAATAGCACCTTCAACGCATCCTAGACGGATCAAGGTCAACTCAGAACTCTCCTCAATATTGTGCTATTTCTGCTTCACTTTCTTTTTGGTCTTGAGTTTTCTTACTGTAGAACAAACATCTCCATCTAAGACTTCTTTGATGTCATTCTTTTCAGTTATCTCCATTGTGTCTTTACTCAATGAACCATCCTTTTCGTAAATCCGTAACAAGGATATCTGAAAAGATTCCTCAGTGTAAGGTTCCTCAGGAACCTCCTCAATCAACTCAGTCAATGTGTCAACCCAAAATGTTTGCCCATCTATGGTGGGCTTCTTTGTTGACTTCTCGAGATTGAAACGCACATCTAGCTTACCCAATTGTAGATCAACCTGACCATTCTGAACATCAATCATCGCTCTAGCAGTATATAAGAATGGTCTACCCAAGATGATAGGATCCATGGGTTCTTCATCAAGTTCCAAGACTACAAAATCAGTGTATACATAGCCTTTCCCAACACCAACAAGAATATTATCGAGAATATTTATGGCCTTCCGAATTGATCCATCTGCAAGTATCAAAGACATCTTCGAGGGCTTCTAATTCACCATGTTCAGCCTCTGCGAGAAAGACAATGGCATCAAGCTAACTCCAGAGCTCAAGTCACACAAACATCTCTCGAAGGTAAGAGATCCAATCCTGCAAGCTAGAACAAAAGGACCTGGATCATCGCATTTCTCCAGTGTAATATTCTGAAGACCTACGCTACACTCCACAGTAAGAACCGATACACCTTGTTCTAAGGTCATGCAACCTCAGAGAATCTCCCTCATGTACCTCTTAAGAGAAGGTACCATCTTGACTGCTTCAACGAAAGGCAATTGTACATGTAGTTCACCAACTAGATTCTTAAGTTTCTCATACTCGCGTTCCTTGATCTTTTGACGGGGCCTGGAAGGATACAAAGGCTTGGGTATGTAAGGAGGGGGTGATACATACTCATCCTCAACCTCATGTGCCCTCGATTCATCGCGAAAATCGGATACCCTCCCGTCAGGACAGGGATCGATCGATCCTTGTCTTTTTTCTTGATCGATCGATTGCGTCAGGTGATCGGTCAATCGCAAAAAATTTGAATTTTCTATTTGTTTCAGATACAGGGATCGATCGATCCCTTGCTTGGGATCGATCAATCGGTGTCTCAGACGGACTTTCAGTCGTTTTTCCGGTCTGAACTGTGATAGCATTGCAGTACTCCTTCGGATTCTTCTCTGGATTGGCTGGAATGACACCTGGGGGAGCTCTGTTTCTCGCAGAAGTCTGAGCAACCTACGTTTCGAACACCTTCATTCGAACACTCATAGCATCAAACTTCCCCACTGAGGTCACTGCACATGCTGTCGACTTTCTGATTTATCTCTGCAGCAGACTTAGTCGTATTTTCCAGTACTTGGTGGAGCATTTGTTTTAGATCACTATCTTTAGAAGATGTAGAAGATTGTCCTTGGTTCTGATTATGATACCTGGACTGTTAGTTGTTCTTGAATCCTCGTGAACCAACTTGCTTCTGCTGATAGCCACTGTTTCCGAAGCCACTATTCTGATTCTTATTCTGAAATCCAGAGTTTAAGACACTCTGATTATGATTGTATGGCTTGTTCTGGAACTGATTTTTTTGGTTGAAACCTCTATTACCGAAGTTTCCTTGACCGCCAATTTAATTCACATTAGCTTGTCCACCACTCAGCTCCTTAGACATGTATTCTTGGTACATTTGTCCCATTTTCTGCTCTTGAACCACATGTGCTTCGTTCTGCTCACCATCAAAGTTCACTCCATGTTGATCTCTCCTCATTATCTCATCGAGCTTTGATTGCAGATCATCAATTCTCTTCGCATCAGATGACAACCCTCCTCTACCTCTATCATAGTCTGATCTGCGAATGGCTTGACTATTTGCCATGTTATTCATCAATTGATAAGCTTCATCCACAGTCTCGGTACTGAAATCACCATTGTTAGCGGTGTCCAAAGCATTATGATACTTCTCCTCAACTCTATTGTAGAAAATGTTGAGGAGAATCCAATCTGAGAACCCATGATGAGGACAATCATTGAGGTATTCTCTGAATCTTTTCCAAGCGGCATGAAAGCTCTAAGCACCCAATTGGTGAAATCCTGCAATCTCATTCTGCAAAGACAGAGACCTTGATTTAGTGAAGAAATGACCAAGGAAAGCAGACTTGATCTCGTCCCATGTCCTCAGAGAATCAGGCTCTAGGCTGTTATACCATCTTGTAGCTTTGTCGTTTAGAGAGAAAGTAAACAACCTACATTTCAGAGCTTCAACAGGCACTCCATTGTGCTGGATAGTATTGCAGATGGCATCAAGATAGTGCATTCGGTTCTGTGATGGCAACCCATGAAACTGATATTGCTGCACCAAGTTAATGAGACCTGTCTTGATCTCAAAGTCCCTTCTCTTAATGGGAGGCAGACGAATCCCAACACGATTCGCATAGATGGCCTCTGGAGTGTCATATTGCGCCAAAGTCATCCTCTGTCAAGGTTGATTTGCGCCTTGTTGCCCTTCAGCTGCAACATTCTCCTAGGCAGCTTATTAAGCACCAGCTTTACCACAACCTCCAGCAGGTGGATCAACTCTTGGAAGAGCTCCAGGAAAGAGAGGATTATTATGAACTTGAATGGGATCTCCCAAGTTGTCACCCATGACTTCAGCAAATTCAAATTCTTCAATAACCTCCAGGAACTTCTCTTTCTTCTTATGTCTCTTTAGACGCGAAGGTTCAGGCTCGAATTCGAGAAGATTCGCGATCCCTTGGCTTCTAGTATGAGGCATGTTCATTCATTTGAAAGCACAAAATCAGAGAAGAAAAAGAAGAGATTAAACAAAATAAAGAAAAATGCCTTTGGTACGCAATAATCCTAAGTTCTAAGACTCCCTATTGGTTCCCGGAAACTGCGCCAGAAAACTTGATAGCTCAGGTTTTCGCCCGAGATAACACTGCAAGCACACAGATGTACGTTGTAGTGGTTCGGGATCGAATCCACAAAGACCAAAGGTAGCACGCAGAATGTAGAATCAAACAGCGGACTAAACCTAAAAAGAAGTTTTGTAGATGATGCAAATATCGAAATCTAAAGAACAAAAAAGCAGGCAGCAACGAAAGGGTTGTAAATCAATCAAAGAAGTATTGGGCATCGAGTATTCTTAGGGAAATGATTCTTTGTTGATTCAAATTTAAGACTAGGGAACACGTTATAAACCGTCTTGAACTCAAACATGTAGAACTGATCTACTTCCGTTGTATAAGCTCCCTACGTATTAGAAATCTCGAGACTAACTTCCGTTGACCCTCAGTTTCTAATCATGCATTACTAATAGGCTTGATATGTTCACAATTCACTTAAACATCAATTTCTTTTGGCTTAAGAAGAATTGCTCATCTAAGATTTTTTCAAGCATTTAAACAAACACTTTCCTGGCGTTAAATTATCTAAGTTCATAAACTAAGTGATTAGTTTAATTTCATGCATTACGAATAATCATAGACGAAGATCCATTAGATTAAATCCCTAATCATGCGATTCTACATCAACAATTCATGAATCCCTATGTGAGAATCCCTAAACCCAACGAACAGACTACTCGCTCATGATAATTGTAAAAACACAGATCAATTACAAGAGAGACATGATTGTATTTAACAAAAACAAGAGTAAAAGGATTCTGAAAACTTCTCGAATCGAAGTACAGAGATGCTTCTTCTCCCTAGGTTACACTTGAAGCTTCCATTTCATCATCTCTACCCTAATGCACGAAGATGATATTGTTCAATGTGCTTATGTTTGTTAGCTCATGGCAAGGGAGACTCATATATACCCTTTTTCCAGTATTGAATTCGTTGAAGAGGTACTCCATTTCCTTGATTGTCTTCTTAATTCTGATGAAACGACAATTTATGAGTTCTCTAAGACTTATGGGATCTCTCACTAAACTTGGTTCTCCTAACGGTATTTGAGCTCTCTTTAACAATGGTGTTAGGAAACTCCTGATAAATATTGTTGGAAGGGTCGTTGTCCTAACTCATTTACCTTGGAAGCTCGCTATGTGCCTAAGGAAGAACATCATTATGTTAATGTTCGAACCAAAATAATCATCCTCCGCATATTCCTTCCATTGCTCCAAATCTTCCTTTAGTCCTCGAAATAGAAGAAGCACTTCATTTTTGTTTGTCGTGCCAATCTCGGTCCTAGCAAAAAGTGTGTTGGTCAATAGCTTTTAGAAATATCTTATCATCGAGTCTCTTATTCTTGAAGACTTGGGACTTGTGTTCTTGAATGGTCCATCGGCTATGAGGTCCCAAAAAGCGTTAAATCCGTCCCAATAAATGAACTTAGCTTCCTCCGCTTGTGGTAGATAAAACGCCTTGCAAACCTCAAAGATGCCCACTGAGTATTCCTTGTCCCTTATCTTGAAGTTGAGATACCCATATCTTGGCTTTGGCCGCGATGGTGCGTTGTAGACAATCTTCATGGTGGCGAGGAAATCCTTCACTTCTTCCTCATATAGGGGTTCGCTCATATCAACAAAACATTGGAGATTCATTCCATCTAGCATACTTCTTTATAAAGCCTCATAGCTTACAATAGTCTTTTTCCCATGAATTTGTAGGTTTTTATTCTATCCTTTCAAAGAATCTCCTTTTTTCCCTCTCCTCCTCATTCCAAGTGGCATCTTTGATTCATAACGGATGAGGTGAAGGTGTTCTTGAGACCGGGCGCCTCATGGTTGTCGGCCCTTTAGGGATGGCCTTGGTTGGCATTGATGCTCTTCTTGAACTTCTTGATCCTTTAGAGTTAGAAGCTTGTTTGGACTTTTCTTTTTGAGCTTGAACTCCCTTTCCACCTCTCTAATTTGGTGCCATTATGCTTATTCACTCAATTGATTCATACATTGAAAGAATGTAAATATGTAAGTTCCTAAAATTTTTATGGCTCAAAAATTCTTGAATTCAAGAAGGTTCAAATGTCAACGAACATTCTCAAAGCATCAAGGAACAAAAGATTAATGAAAAAGATAACTCAAGATGCCCAAAATTGAAAGAATTACAAATTTTCAAATTTTGCAAAACCAACCCGTCACCAATCCCAAATCATGGATTAAAATTGTCATAACTTTGTTTTTACTCAACGGAATTGCAAAATTCTTGTTGGGAACTTCATATCTATCCTTAAGCTATCATTAGAGATCATAAAATCATTCAAATGCATGAAATTTGAAAAAGTTACTATTCACATTCAAGAACACTCAAGAACACATTTTTCAAAATTTTCAAATAAGCACCAAATCTTCTAAGCTAAGCCTTGAATCCTCATTCCCAAGCATTCTCTAAGCTATTCTAACCATGAGCACTAGTTATTTCAAGCTTAGAACTTCAAAATCAAAGAACCCAAGAATGTAAAAATGTTTCAACTTTTCTTCAAAATTCAAAGATTAAAAACATACCTTAGACTCTTAAGATAGGAATGCAATGAAGGATTTAAGAGAATGACTTAAAAATTCAAGCTCAAATTTTCGAAAATTCTGGGGGGTATTTCTCTAAACTATTCTAACCATAAGCACAACTTATTCAAGCTTAAAACTCTAAGATTAAAGAACCCAAGAATCTAAGAAACCTTCACATTTTCTTCAAATTTAAAGATTAGAGACTTACCTTAGGTTCTTAAGAGATGAATGCAAGGAAAAATTCACAAGGATGACTTAATTAAGATGAAATTTTCGAAAATCCTAAGAGGGAATTTCATTTTTCTTCTTAATTAGCAAATGAGAGAGAGAGAGAGAGAGAGAGTTTCTTTCTAAGTGTTTAAAAGAGAGAAAAAAGTTATGGCAATGAAAGAGAGAAGCTACTAAAACATATGTTTTACTAAAATATTTTCAATTTACTCCCCTTTCTCTTCATTTCTCAAAAATTTGCCCAACATTTTAGAAATTGAGGTGAGTGCTAGAAACTTTTCGGGAATCCGTTTGGTAGATGCTCCGTTCATTGTCACACCCCTATAAACCAAAATCACAAAACTTATATTAGATAATTAAGCATATATTATAGAAAATTGAAATAAAAAATATATATTTATTTGACAAAGTGAGTTTTTCTTCTTGGAATGCCTTCGAAGGGCGCTTGTTTATAGTCATTAGCTTGAGTTTGAAGCGGTTCATTGTGATGGTGTATCAAGGAGGACGAGACAACTCGCTCCCTCTAGTAGTGTATCCGCTATGTATGGCTTGCATCTTTGCCCATTCACCGTAAATTCTTCTCCGGAACGGTTCCTTAGAGTTATTGAACCATATGGCATTACTTCTTCAACATCAGAAGGGCCCGACCATTTTGACTTAAATTTCCCCGGGAAGAGTTTATACCGAGAGTTAAACAATAGAACCTTATCTCCTTTCTTGAACTCTCTCTTCAGGATCTTCTTGTCGTGAAAAGCCTTTGTCTTTTCCTTACAGATTTTCGAGCTGCATAAGCATTTTGACTCAAGTTTTCAAGTTCTTCCAATTTCACTAACCTTCTTTTCTGTAGCTTCCTTGAAGTCGAAATTTAACTTCCTTGTAGCCCAAAGCGCCTTGTGTTTTAACTCAATAGGTAAATGGCAAGATTTCCCATAGATGAGGTTGAATGGCGTTGTCCCAATAGGCGTCTTGAATGTCGTTCTATAGTCCAAGGTGCATCATCAAGATTAGTAGATCAATCCTTCCTATTCACTCCAATTCTCTTCTCTAGTACTTCCTTGATTTGGCGACTGGATACATCTACTTGTCCGGAAGTTTAAGGGTGGTATAGTGTGGTCACTTTATGTTTCACTCCATTAGTCTTCTATAGTTTATCAAAAACCTTGTTGATGAAGTGACTTCCACCATCACTTATCACTATCCTAGGAGTGCCATACCTAGGAAAAATGATCGTTTTGAAGAGCTTGATTACTTCCTTTGCATCATTAGTCGGACTTGCTATTGCTTATACCATTTGGAGACATAGTCGACCGCGACTAAGATGTAGAAGTGTCCATTCGATTTAGGGAAAGGCCCCATGAAATCTACTCCCCACACATCAAAAATCTCCACTTCAAGAATAGGATTCAATGGCATCTCATTTCTCTTTGTTATATTTCTTCTTCTTTGACAAGCATCACACTTAGAGACAACTTCATGTTCATCCTTGAACATTGTGGGCCACCAAAAACCCGCTTGTAAGGCCTTTTGAATCGTCTTGAAAGTGGCAAAGTGTCCACCATATTTAACACTATGACATTTGGTGATGATTTCTTTAGCTTCTTTCTCTGAAACACATCTTCTATGTAATTGATCTTTGCATAGCTTGTAGAGGAAAGGATCATCCCAATAGTACGACTTAAGATCTCGGTAGAACTTCATTTTTCCATAAACTCCCATATCCGGCGGCTCTTTTCCACTCACGAGGTAATTGACAAAATCGACATACCAAGGTGTTGTAGTTTTCACCGCACTTGCATTCTCTTCCTCCCATTGTTTGAGATTTCCCTCAATGAGGAAGAATGTTTCCACCGAGTTGATTTGTTCTTTTGGGAGTGAGTCATTAATTGGTAGTCCATCATCAACTTTCATCCTTGACAAGTGATCCGCCACTCCATTCTCAATCCATTTTTTTTCCTTCATTTCAAGATCAAATTCTTGTAGGAGGAGAATCCATCTCAACAATCTTGGCTTAGCGTCCTTCTTCACCAATAAGTTTCTCAAAGCGGCGTGATCCATTTATACTATTACCTTTGATCCCACTATATATGAAAAAAAATATTCAAAGGAAAACACTATGGCCAACTGCTCCTTTTCCGTTGTGGCATACTTGGTTTGAGTCTCATCCAACGTCTTGCTCCCATAATAGATCACGTGAAGTTTCTTATGTTTTCTTTGCGCCAAAAAAGCTCTAACCAAGAAATCACTTGTATCACACATGATCTCGAAAGGTAATTCCCAATTCGGAGTTTGTACGATTGGAGCTGAAACGAAAGCTTCCTTGATTTTCTCAATAGCCTTCATACACGCTTCATCAAACTCGAAGGGTTTGTCTTTGCATAGAAGCCTTGTCATCGATCTTGCAGTTTGTGAGAAATCTTTAATAAATCTCTTATTGAAACCAGCATACCCTTGATATTATCTAATGAGTAACCTATCGCTTTTCTATATTATTCATTCAATAACAACTCGGTCTCACTTTCACTTAAGCTATCATTTATGATCACGAGATAAGTAGAATTAGGAACATGAAATGCGTACCTTAGCTCTTTTGGAAGTGGTTTCTAATCCAACTTAGGTGCCTTAAGCTCACTCCAATACGAATATTCCTTGTTTTCGTCCTTCTCCTATTTTGGTCCCGATTCATCTTTTCCTAACTCCAATGCTAGTACTTCACTTGGTTCCATCAATTTAGCATCTAGTAATCTTTTGTATTATGTAGCTTCATTTGACAGGATTCCCTTTAATCCCTTTTCGTAGATAAAGGCTACTTCCAAACCATCTTCCATGTATAGCTCTTCTAGCTCTCTAGCTCGAAAAATCATCATCAAGGCACTCAATGGAGAAAGCGGTTCCATCGATAGTTGGCTTCTTCATAACATCCAAGATGTTGAAATTCGATATCAAATCTCCAAAATGACGATCTATCTTTCCTCCCCTTACATCAATTATGGCTCCTGCGGTTGAAAAAAAAGGTCTTCCAAGAATGATAGGGTTCAAGGGTTCTTCATCCATTTTCAAGAACACAAAATCAATTGGAACCTCGCAATTCCCAATCATCAATGGAAAATCTTCGAGAATACCATGTGGATATCGAATAGATCTATTCGCCAATATCAATAGGATCATTGTTGGCTTAAAATTCATGTGGCCATGTTTCTTAGCGACCGTCAAGGGCATTAAGCTCACGCTTGCTCCTAAATCAACCAAACATTTCCCAAAGGTCATGTGCTTCAAAGTACAAGGCAAAGTGAAACTTATGGGGTCTCCTCTCTTGGTGGGAAGTTTGTTTTGAATGATAGCACTACATTCATGTGTCACAACTTCCATGAAGGAATCAAATCTCTTCTTCCTTGTGATGATATCCTTTAGCACTTTGTTCACTATGGGGTTATCTTGGCACCACTCCATGAATGGTATGGATACCACTAGTCCTCCCATATGATCTTTTATCTTTTGGTACCTAGCCGCCATAATTTGCTTCTTAAATCTTTTCGGAAAGGGTAGATTCAACTCATCAACAGGAACATTAGTGTCGGCGGACATGTAATCCTTTTTCTTCTTTTGTCGTGTACGAGGTTTTTCCTTGGGATCCTTATCTTGAATCTTAGGCGCCTCTTTAGGTGCCTCTTCCTTCTCGATTTTTTCTTCATTCTCATCTTGCTCTTCTTCATCAAGTGGCATTTGATCGTTTTCAATCTCTTCTAACTCGGTTTCACTCTCCTTAGGCTCGACCTCTCGAGTCCTTGGATGTAATCACCTTCTGCTTCTCAAAGTCACGACATGACAAAGCTCCTTCGGGTAAACTGAACACTTACTAGGTAGACTACCCTTTCAAAACTCATGTTTAGAAGCTTGTTCCGCTATTTGGTGCTCTATGCCCTTAACAAAGTTAGCAAGATTATAATTCTTCTCCGATAAGTCCACACAATTCCGATGAGTCTTGTGATCCAACACATTAAATTTATTGTTCAAGTCCCTTTTAATCTCCGCATTTCCAATTACAAGCTCTTTTATCAAGGAATGCATGTCCTCTACCGTAGAGATGGTAAGTGTATTTGGAGTAGTGGATGTTGTTGGTGTCGTAGGAGTTCGTTCTCCTAAACTTGTTCTAGGCAATGACCCTTGTGAATAGCTCTCATAGTAGCCTTCTTGAACAAAACTCATCTCCTCTTGTTGATAAAAGAAGCTCTCATCAATCCTTAGTTAGTTCTTTTTGGTTTGAGAACCGCTTTTGCTATCTCATCAATCTTTATGTTCAATTACTCAAGGCGTTTATCCTCAATCTTTGGTGTAAAACCAAAGATCTCTTCTCCAGCATAACTCTTAGCCAAATTCTTGACCAATTTCTCTCCTTGAACCGCTGTCAAGCTTGCAAAATTTCCATTGCTTGCCGTGTTCATAGCAAACTGGAAGTGTTGATGAACTCCCCTATGGAAAAGTCTTAGTATACTTCCGTGAGTGAATCCATGGTGAGGAAAATTCCTCACATAACCATTAAACCTTTTCCAAGCTTCACCGAGTGTCTCTTCAATCCCTTGTTCGAAGTAAGCAATGTTATTCTGGAAGTCTGTAGTCCTTCTATGTGAGAATAATTTTCCACGGAATCTCCGTTTGCATTGATCCAAAGTGGTTATAGAATAACTGACCACGGTCTTCTCCCATTGTGAAGCTTTATCCCGTAATGAGAAAGAAAAGAGAGATAGCTTCACATATTCTCCGGGAATTCCTTGAATCTTGGTTGTCTCACATAGTCTTTCAAAGTTGTCAAGGTGTTCGATGGGGTTCTCCACGTCCAAACCAAAGAATTTTGTATTGTGGATCATGATGATGAGGCTAGAGTTGATCTTGTGATGGGGCATATCTCCCGGTGGGGGTCTTATTCCCATCCTAGTGTTGCTCGTGATTGGTGTATCAAAGTCAACAATAGTCTCCTCATATGCTCCCGTTCCGCCAACTCCTTCTTGAAATTTGTAATTCATCATCCATACAACAAAGCACAAACAAAAAGAAAAAGAAAATAGTTAAATAACTTGAAAAGTAAGACTTAGTCTCAAACTTAAGTGAAATCCCAAAGAAAATCTTAATCTAGTAACAGGTGCTCCATGAAAACGGCGCCAAAAACTTGTTGGGTCTCGAAAGAGAAAGAGCAACAAAGCTTTAAAATTATAAGCCCGTTTCCTAACAATCACACAATCCGCAAGTGCACATATATGTCATTGTAGTACTTGGGGGTCGAACCACAAGGACCAACTTTAAGTAGATGGATTTAAGCATTGCAAATAGACACTCAAGTCTAATCTAAGCAAATAGAATAGGTTGGGGTTTGTTTAGGGTTTTCTTAGTAATCTATAAACGAAAGCAAAGTAAGAAAGTAATTAACTTAAAAAAAGACAATTAACTTAAATAAAGAAAGCAAACAAAAACTTAAAGGGACCAAGGGATCTTGTAATGGGTCAACTTAGAAAGATGGCAATAGTGGTGTTAGATGAAGCTATTGAGCACAAATCCATGACCAAAGGCAATACTAGCCTAATCCACTATAATGGCTGATGTACATACAATTTCATGCATATTTTAGTGTGTTTTAGCTTAG
>OVAN01011951.1:0-14187 GCA_900406275.1 Anastatica hierochuntica | reverse complement strand
GTATTTTTGAAAAACAGACAATACAAAAGTGTATTTTTGTAAGTCTTCCTTTTTCAAATACCAAATTTTCGAAAAAGTAATATCCACAAAATATTATTAATTCACTTAAACAAATAATGCTTTATTATAAAACTTAAAACAATATAAAACAAACAAAATTATGTCTATCAAATACATAATATTTTCAATTAATTAATTTAATTTGATCACATATAAATATTTGCTATTTGAAAATAACAACTATGTTGAAAATAGTATATAAAATAATATACAATTATATTAAAGATAATTTATAAAATAAATATACAATTAAACATGTATATAATTAAAAATATATATGTGCACAACATGAGACCAACTCTAGTTTTAGTTAAAAAGACAGTAAACTATATTCACTCATAATATGAAAAAAAAAAGAAAAAGAAAAAAGAAACAGTATATACCAATAAATATCTGAGTTTACAATCATTTAAGGGTGGACAAAAAAACCAAACCGAATCCGGTGAAATATTCGAACGAATTATAAACTTCAATATTCGAAAAACCAAAACTGAATCTCATCCAAGCCGAAATATTTCGGGTATCCAAAAATATCCTAACTATAATTATATACTGAAATATCTTGGTTATTTTTAGACTTAATATCCAAAAAAATTTATCCGACAAACCTATTCTACACATATAAAAAATATCTCAAAATAATGAAAAATGCTCAAAATATATACTGTTTTCACCCAAATAACCAAATTAGACTGATTTCAAGTTAATTTTAGGTATTGAGAAATATATTGTTTAAATTTATGTTTTGTATATTATTTTTATTTTTCATGTTTGAAACTAGGGATGGGTATTTACCAAGACCCGAATATCCGAACCGGAACCGACCCAAAAAATAGGTCTGGACTGGAATCGAACAAATGACTCGAATGGGTCCGAAGAGCTATATAGTTCGGGTATCGGGTATACCTGAAACGCAATGATACACGAACGAGTATCCGAACATACCCCATACCGAATACTCGAACGGTACTCGAACGAATACTTGAAATAGCCAATACCCGAATAACCAATACACACACACACACATATATATATATATAGTTATTATATATATATATATATAAGGTTAGTTATTTTAGGTTATTTTTGCTATTTTAACATATTTTTGGCTATTTTGAATAATTTTCTAGCATTTTTTGATATTTCAAGTATTTTCATATATGTTTTTAATATTTTTCGTTATTTTTACATATATTTTGGTATAATTTTAAAGTAGTTTTTTTAAAAAAAATTGAGTATCTCTATATTATTATTTAGGAAGTACATTTAGAAAATTAACCTTAAATTTGTAAAGAATTACATCAAATGTCATTAGAAAAAAAATCTTTAAAGATATAATAAGTTTTTAAAATATTAATAAATCTATAATTAAACAAACAAATAAATTATGTAACCGATATCTTATTTAGATTCTCTTAATATTTTATTTTTTAAATTCATCAAAATAAATATTATTTTTTAAATAAGTAAATGAACCTGAAACATTATTTAGTCTCTTACAACTATTATTTTTTAAATATTCTAGAATAAAATATCTTTAAACTAACCAATATACTTTAGTTGACAAAAAAACCAATATACTTTGGTTATATAATATTGATATATAATTAATTATTTAAAACATTATTAAAATTCCAATAGTTAATATTTTTTTAATATATAAAAAATAAAAATATTAAATTAATATGAACACAAAACATAATGTCTTTAAGATCATATTAAATGTAACATTAGGAAATACTACGTTTCTTAATTGTAGTTAGGTTTTAAGAAATGTAATTGTAACTAAAACATACTTTTAATTAAACACTATAATTTTTTCATTGTTATAATTAATTTTTTTTCAAAAAACAAAATATGATTCAATCTATAATAGATTAATTGAGACTAATTTTTTTGTAAAAAAGAAATATTGTTTAGTTCATCACAAATTAAATAACTTAACTAATACCGAAACTATTATCCCGCGTATAACGCGAATTGAATCCTACTAACATATTAAAATACAATCTTATATATCAATAGAGGAGACACAAAGAGAAACTAAGATAAAAAAAAATCATACATGTCATTCATAGAGCAATGTAAGAGACATTTCACTAAATTTTACAAATCATAATATTTCAATTAATATTATATGCCATGGTGGAATCTTTACATATTTGCTAATTTTTAAGTGTTAAATCAACACATAATTTATAAATTTAAATCTAGTTAAAATATAACGTTTAAATATTTTGCAATTCAAGATAACAGAATATTGTAATATCATTATTGATGCCCATATTAAGTTATAAAAAATAACGTCTTACATACTATCTTACAAAATGATTAATATTACAATTATATTTTCATTTTTAATAGTTAATACTTAATGATTTATAACTAAGGCTGGAACAGATCTATAAAAATCATGAAAAATTATGTGGATCTAGATCTTACCAAAAATCAGAATATTTATGGATACCTGGATCAAGTTGAATCAATAATTAAAAAAGTACCAATAAACATTGAATATCTAAAATAATTACAATTTAAATTTGTAATTATAATTTTAAAAATAAATTGATAAATTAAAAAAAAATTGGATGTATTAAAATTGGATTTATTTTGGTACAATATTTTACTATCTAAATATGAAACTTATGGATATTTTAATTTTTGAATCTAATCGAAGCAAATATTAAATACAACAAATTCCAAAATAATAGTTTTATTCTCATTTTAAGTTACTGTTATAACTACAAAATATTATCGATACAATTTTTAAAGAAAAATAATATAAGTTAATTGTCAAAAAACGTTTATCCAAATATATCACAATATTTTTTGTTTCAATAATTTAGTCTCGTACTTGGCACAAATAAAATCTAATTTGGTCATATGTGGATACTCGAAATAGCCTCAATACCTGAACTATCCGAACCCGAATAACAAATAGATTTTCAGGTACATCACTGGAACCGAGAACTAATTCGAACCCGACAAGAACTATCCGAACCTAAACCGAAAAAAAATATCCAATAAATTTAAATTTCAGGAACCAAATATCCGAATGGACACGATCCGATTCCTGAATGGATAGTGGAACGCCATCCCTATTTGAAACATTTAGTACATTTGAATTTTTTCCATTTTTTCTTAATTTAAACGGAAATCCGAATTGGAAAACCGACTCCGCAAAGATCCAACCGAATCCGAATTGAAAATTTCAAACTCTTAAGTGGAAACTAAACTTCAAACCCGGGAAATCCGAAATCCAAAAACAGAAACCAGAATAAACCTAAACTCAACCGGAACTAGTACCCGAACTTCACACACCAAGTTTCATTATCTCCCGAGCCTCGAAGAAAACAAAATATCTCCCGAGCTTTCTTCTTCTTCTTCCTCTTCTAGAATTTCGACATTCGACGGCCGGTCATCTGTTCAACTGCTCGTTAAAGGTAAATTGGAATTGAGTTACTTGTCTATACTTCTATTTAATCTCGAATTCGATCTCTCCCTCTCTCTCCATGTTCATCAAATTACAATATATATGTCATTTTCTTTATAGCTTATGATTTATTATTTCAGATCTTAGGTGTTGCATATATGCTATTAAGCTAGAGAAGATGTCCATCGTTTGATTATTGGTTTTGATTTATGGAGTCTGGATATATAAAATTGAAATCTTGGAAGTAAATTTGATTAAAATTTGCTTTAGTTAGGTTCCTGTTATGTTAATGGTCTTTGATTACAACGTAGATTGATTTGACGAATACATGAACAAAGTTGTGAGTTCAAACATGTTACTTCTCTTTTGAATTGTGTTTAGCTGTTTTGGTTTTGTGAAGTTTGTGGAGGGAAGATGAGGCCTGTCTTCTGCGGTAACTTTGAATATGATGCTCGTGAAAGTGATCTTGAAAGGCTTTTCAGAAGATATGGCAAGGTTGAGAGGGTTGATATGAAAGCCGGTAAGTCTTCGCCTCTTTGTTCTTTTCTTCTTTCTTAGCCTTTTCTTTGCGGTTCACCTGGATGGTTAAAGAGATCTCGTAAAACGAAAAACCCACTGAGAATCCGATGGGGAAGCAAAAATTAAAATGCATTGCTCTTGAAATCCACTTACGCCCTCATTCCACAAGAGTCTCTGGAGGACCATCCTTTCTGTCATCCCACGTTTGCCATCTTGAGCATTCCATATGCCGAGACACTCGAAGCACTTGGCCTGACATGGCACGTACCGAAAGAGAGAAGATCGAGTAATTTTAGGGTAAAGCCGCATACTCAACATTTTCTTTGGCGCAGGATTTTTTTTCATCTTGGGATGCCCATTCTCTCACCAAGACCATTGATGCACCATATGGAACATTCATTTCCTGACTAAAAGCTTCCCACATCCGCAATGCTTTACGTTTCTATATCCCTGACTTAGTTGCATTTCATTCTTCTTGACTTTTGTACCTTGGGGCATGCCTCTTTGGGTAGAATCATACAAACCTCTCACAGCAGAGGCAGCAGATCAAATGGAGTATTCACCACTGCGATTCTGTTCGCAATTCCGTCTAATCTCCACATTTTCAGTTGTTGTTCCTTGACATATTAATTCCATAATGCAAGGTCTGTAAACTGCTTCACTAGTTTCTTATAGTTTGAAGCATTTTTAGCTTCTTTAGAATGTTCCAAATTTATTCTTCACACTTTTTAGGTTCTATAGCATATTTAGCTAGTACATGTTGTTTTGATGCTGAATCAAAGGGAATGACGACGGTCTTCATGTTGGAAATCCTTTTGCAGGAGTTTTTTTTTACTTGGTTTACTTTCTTTGATTGTTCGTATGTTCTGATTTTTTCGTATTGGTTCTTTCCCTAGGGTTTGCTTTTGTCTATATGGAAGACGAAAGGGATGCTGAAGATGCCATCCGTGCGCTTGATCGCTATGAGTTTGGCCGTAAGGGACGCAGACTCCGTGTTGAGTGGACAAAGGTAGTAAATTAACGTACCGTTTTCAGATTTCTATCAGAACAGGTTCAGTGATGGAATGCAAATTCTAACGTTTGGTGTAGAATGAGCGTGGAGGTGCTGGAAGATCAGGTGGTTCAAGGAGATCATCAGGCATGAGACCTTCCAAGACTCTGTTTGTGATCAATTTTGATGCAGAGATCACTAGGACTCGGGACTTGGAGAGACACTTTGAGCCGTATGGAAAAATCGTCAATGTTAGAATCAGAAGGAATTTTGCATTTGTCCAATATGAGTCTCAAGAAGACGCCACCCGAGCACTGGATGCTACAAATTCGAGGTTTTCCTCCTTGTCTACTGCACTCATTCATTTGTCCCAAATGTTTTCATTACTCAAGCTCGAAGCTCTCGTTGTCTGTTTTTTTGTTTTGTTATTGCAGTAAGCTAATGGATAAGGTGATCTCAGTTGAGTATGCGATGAAGGATGATGATGCGAGAGGTAATGGATACAGTCCTGAAAGACGGCGTGATAGGTCACCTGACAGGAGAAGACGATCACCTAGTCCTTACAGAAGAGAAAGAGGCAGTCCTGATTACGGCCGAGGTTCTAGTCCAGTTGCCTACAGAAAGGAAAGGACTAGTCCTGATTATGGCAGAGGACGACACAGCCCGAGTCATTACAAGAGAGCCAGGCTTAGCCCAGACAATGGAGCTGTGAGGAGCCGAAGTCCAAGACAAGGACGTGGTGAAAGCACAAGTCCTCGTCCATATGAGAAGAGGAGGGACAGATCAAGGTCAAAGTCAAGTCCTGAGAATGGTCAAGTAGAAAGCCCGGGACAAGTAATGGAAGAAGATGCTGGAAGAGGATATGATGGTGCGGAAAGCCCGATACGCGAGAGGTAACCACTAACCATCCCAAAACTATCTTTAGATGACATTTAAGTGATATCAATCTCATACTTTTAACACTTTTTTTTGTGTGGTTCGAACTTTGATGTGAAGCAGCCACTCTCGTTCGCCTCCAGCAGAGGAATGATTGGATGAAGAAAGATGATTGTGTCGGATTTACAAACAAAAGATGTGAAGTCTTTGCTGTGTCATGTTTAGGTTTTTAGTGTGTTCTGTTGGGTCTTTGTTAATTGCTTTTGTAAACTCTATATTGACAAATTCGAATTCGCTTATCGTTGTATTGGTAAGAATTGCCCTTTACTTTTGGATTACGATATCAGACTATCTGTTTATGGTTAAATATGCCTTTACTTTGAAAATACATGTTTGTGGTTAAATATGCCTTTACCATGAAAATACATAAAGGAGAGTGTGACATGGTCAAAAGTTTAACTTTAACTTGATATTTGAAATTTGAAAGTTTAGTTCTCTTTGTATGTTTTCGGTTAATGTAAATTATGTTTTTATTTTAGTAGTTTTGTGTTAAACTCTCGCTCCAAAATGTATTCTCGCTTTCAAGTGCAACTAGTGTTATGTTAGCAAATACAAAACATGTTTAGTGCAAAGCAAATAAAAAATATGATTGCGTTGAATAAAATTTTGAGTTTTTTTAACAGATTGTTTAAATTTATAGACCTACACTTTATTTCTACCCAAAGAATGATGAATTCACTATACATGAGTCAAAATTTAAAATGTGAATACATCTGAAAAAACATAGAAAACTAAAAGTAGTTTACACAAAACTAATAAGCAATAAAAGATAGTGTGGAAGAAATGAATATACCACCGTAAGAATATTGTGGTAGAAATAAGGAATATATAAAAAAAAACTAATTTCCAACCCATCATATAAAATTTTCAACAATTCTCCGTCCGAAACCCTGCAAACCAAACAAAATAAATTACCAACATTATTTGAGACCCATAAAAAAAGAGAGTAACAGATAGTATAAAAGTTGTAAACGGAAAAGTTAACCCAAAAGATTAATTATTAAGTTGGACGTATACCTTTTGATTAATGTTTGNTTGGAAAAAAAAAAAAAAAAAAAGTTGGACGTAAACTTTTTGTTTAATGAATCTCGTTTGCAGGTTTGTCATGCCATCCCAAACTTTGTGAAATGTAGTTTTAATTTTTTTACTGTCACCTTCTCTCTCTCTCTCTCTTTTTTAAAGAAAATTTACAGCCACCGTCTCTCACCGCTGGTGGCTTGCCGCTGGCGGTGTTCTCCTCTGCCCCATCTCTGTTTTTTCCTTAGTCCGCTCAACTTCGCCGCCTCTCTCCACTGATATCCTTCTGTTGTGGCTGCTGCGTCTCTTTCTTCTGTATCAGGCCAAATCTGGAGTTTGAAGATGATGGTAGTTGGAGGAGAAGTGAAGTGGAGACGTGGGTAGGAGAGTTTGGGTCGGTTCTTAGGGTTGGAAGCAGCTGTTTTTTCCCCTCTTAGATCTCAGATCTATCAGCTCCCACCTCGAGATTTCCGCGCGTGAGTCAAGGTAAGTCCTCGGCGTAGATCCGGCGCTTCTGTTGTACTATTTCCTCTGATTTTGTGTCGTAGTGGGGCGGTGAGGGTTAAGCTCTTCCGGTTTGAGGCGTCTCAGGCGGTTTTTTCTCCCTTCACCTTCCGGGTTGACTCAGGTTTCTCGTTTCCTGAGACGTGTTCGTCGGTTTGTGTCTCCATGGTGGTTTCGCGAGCTGTCTTGCAGATCATATCGGTGGCGCGTGCAACCTTAGGTCTTTCAGTGGCGCGTGAGTCGTCTATGCTCCCGCTCTGTTTGCTCCAACGGTTGTTCATCTTTCTTCATCTTGGCTCACGTTACAACGAGTAAGCTTTTCCCTTCCTCAGTCGACGGTGGTATGGGGTATTCCGGTCTCCACCTCTTCCGTCTCTGCTCCTGTTACCATCAATGGCATCTCAGATTTGAGGGTAGAAGCTCCACTCCCCTGGTTCTCAGGCGTGGATTGAGACGGGTTCCCTCTTTCTCTCGAGTGTCAGCGAGTCATGGAGGATCCCGATGGTATCTCAAGTAGTGACAAACATCCCAGTGCCTAACCGGGACTCTTTGATCCGTGAAGGTAGTTTGCCACTTAGTTTCTTTTTGCAGGTTACCAGCGTTGCTTCTCTGAGTTTGCGGTTTCTCTCATCCCGTCTTTCCGGGGAAGCCTCCAGGTTTTTCCTCTTTGTTGCGTGATGTAGTTTTGGGACAGGTTGATTTCGGAGTAGACACTTCAGGAAGCCCATCGAGAGTTCGGTTGGTCTTTACACTCGGGTTTCTTTTGCTTCGCTTACCCTCTGAGCTAGCCGAGCTTTCCACCTAACCCATCTACCGGACCGGGACTCTTTCTCTAGTTGGGTTGGATAGTCTTCTGCGACTTGGTCTTGCTTGTCTTAGGAGGGAGTGATGTGGTAAAGTTTCGCTTTGCACTTTTTGGCTCATGGTGGTGTCGCATTTCCCTTTTCCTCTGGTTCGGACGTCTTTAGTTGTTGGCCTAGGTAAGCTTTTACGTTTATTAGGTGTAAGTTTCCTTGAGGTTTACTAGCCATTCTATGTGTGGTGCGAATCTGTTGTAACTATTTCGTTTTTCGCCTTTACTAAACGCTGTAATTGTTTCGTTCTTCGCATTTTAATAGAAAATCATTTATCAATTTTTTTTTTTTAATACTTGATCTTCATCTTTCAAGTCATGATCAAAAGAAAAAATTGCAAGAAACACAAATAAATTAATGTATGGGTGAATTAAGCCAATATTACAAAGAGAATGATTATTTAAGTTGTAACGGACTGGACCCCAAAGATGAGATTGTTACTAAGGCCCAGCAAGGTCCAATTGTTCCTCCTGAAATCCTAGGTATGCTAAACTATTTAAAAAGAGTTTCCATTAGATTTTCCGCATCAAAACGCTTAGAACGTCGAAACTCTGCAGAAATTCCGAGAGATCTAAGAGAACCGACAAGCTTGTCACACAAAGAGCCTGGAAATCGTCCTCCCGCATCTCAGTCACCGGAATCCGACGAAGATACGTCGGAAAAATTATGTTTGGATTGTTATTTTTTGCCTTGAAACCTTTAAACGGCTCGATCTCACAAACTTTGTGGAATTAGGAACAAACAATATACCGTTGGAAAGCTCTCGACGAGACGAAGCAACAACCGTCGGCCGATCTCCGATCTGACGCGGGCCATGCCCGCACGCGCCACCGGAAGTTCCGCGCGTGAAGACCACGCGCCGCCGTCCGCCCCCGCCCCGGTTGCCGTCGTAGGGAAGTCGCCGTCACCGCCGGCGAAAATTCCGGTGAGTTGCTGACGTGGAAGTCTTGTTGACGTGTCGCTGACGTGGCAAATCTTGTTGACGTGTCAAAACGAGATTGGTCCACGTCTCAGATCGATGCTGATTGGGTCAGTTGGTACAGAGGTGACGTGTCACTGCTAACGTGACGAGTCCTGCTGACTTGTCAGAATCAGATTGGTCCAAGTGTCAGACCGTTGCTGACTGTATCAGACTGAGTTGACCAGTTTGACCAATTTGACGGGTTTGACTGTTGACCACGGTTTTGACCGTTGTCTTTGACCCGCGAGCGTTAAATTTGACCGTTGACTTTGACCAATTGACCGATTCGGTCCGATTTGATCCGTGGGGCCCACTTTTCCGTTCTAAATACGTTTTTCTTCGTTCCGGGGCTTTTCTGATTGATTTTTCGCCCTAACTTCATATTCAGAGTCTGATTAAGCGTTCGGTATTCGAAAACCGCACTTTTTTCCGATTTGCTAAGGTGAGGAGCTACCGCGTAAACACCTTGTAGGCTCTTGGTTTAGCAATCAATTCTCGTTAGATTAGCACCAGAACATGTCTTGTTTGATTGTTTGAGTCTGCTTGGAGTCTAACTGTTTCTTATTTTTTAAATCGGACTTAGGATAATAGATGATATCACTGTTGATTGTTTCTTATGATGTTTGCTAGTGTGTGTTATAATTATATATTTGGATATGGATGTGGAGACCTGGGCGTGGGGTACAGAGCCGGGTTGCTGTATCCCGGGGTCATATGTGCGGAGGGTGCGAGCAGCAAGTCGATATATTGTTCGTAGCCCTAAGATCGATAAAGCGTCCACGACGGCGGTGTGTATGGGCACTTATCCTATGCTGAGGAAGCCTCTTTGGAGGGTGTGAGCGATCACTTAATTCGCAGGATAGGACCATTGATTGCTATGTTTGAGCGCATTAGGTGCTATGTTTGCTGCATGTTCTAGGACTAGTCTAGCGTGGTTGTATTGCTGAGACGGGTCTACGGACTTGCGTGTGCAGCTATCTCTACCTCACTGAGTGATTCCCCTGTCACTCACCCCTCATTTCCCTGCCCTTTTCAGGTGAGACTAACGAATAGTCGGATGAGCTGAATGGTTTCTGGTGTTGTTTTGGGGTCAACGATTTTATTTGATTTTAGTCTTTTAGACATTTTATTTATTTACCGGTTTTAGACTTGGTTTATTACGGTTGTTGCTTTTGTTTGGAGATTTTCGGTGTTAGACATTATGTATGAGATTTATGAGTTGATCATTTATGTTTGGAGTTATTTGAGTTGCAAGTTAGGTTAAGTGACACGTCGTTCTCGAGAGAGGATGATACGAGTGTTACATTTTGGTATCATAGCAGGTTTGCCGTCCCGATTCTGACCCGGGAGGCGGTTAGGAGGTAGAGTAGTGACTGAATCAGATTTTCAACGGTTTTTAGAAACTTTGGGGACTTGGGGGAATTTTTTTAAAATAAAAACACCAGACTGTTCCGTTTATTCTATTTTCGTCAGTTTTTTTTCTTTTTCTTCTGTCCTCAGGTAGAGTTTAATTTGCTTGTTCTTTTCTTTTAGATGGCACCAAGACGAAGAGTTGCACCCACTCGTCCCCAGGCCGGTAGTACCACAGGGAGAACTGTTACAGATGAGGGCCAGACTGAGGGAGTTCAGAGAGCCAAGGGTTATGTTGTTCAGCCTATTGCCCAACAGTTGGATGTTGATACTGTCAGTCAGCTTGCTCAGGAGGCTGCTAGGGAGGCTGATCAAGCAGCAGCTAGGGAGGCTGCTCAGGAGGCAGTTCAGCATGTTTCTCAGGAAGCGGCACGAGCAGCTGCTCAGGAGTTTGCTCGTCAGTTTGCACAGCAGGCTCCACAGGGTGTTCCGCCAGTTGTTGCACATGTTATCCCCCCAGCTGCTCCGTAGGGTGATCCGCCAGTTGTTCTGCAGGCTGTTCCGCCAGTTGGTCCAGGAGTAGGGCATGTGGATGATCATGCTGCTGAGTTAGAGGAGCTTAAGAGGTTCCGAGAGAGGTTTGGAGGACAGATGGGGGAGCAGGGTGCTAGGGTGCAGCAGGATGCACCGCATGTGTATGAGCAGGGTCTTCCACCGCCACCACCTATTCCTCACCGCTATGGACCCACCTACATGGAGCTCATGATGTAGCTTAGGGACATGGGGTAGGAGGTTTTTCGTGGTTCTATAGATGTTGTTGAGGCGGATGACTGGAGTAGGGAGCTTGAGCGCAACTTAGACAATATGAGATGTCTTACTGAGTTCCGTCTTGGGTTAGTTGTGCAGTACCTGAAGGGAGATGCTCAGGTTTGGTGGGATGGAGTGGTACAGATTGTCAATGGGCGTTACCAGCTGCACTATGATGACTTCACGAGGGAGTTCTCCAGCAAGTTCTTTCCGTGAGAGGCCATGGATGCAAAGGAGAATGCTTTCTTGGATCTTCACCAGAATGATTTGATTGTCCGGCAGTACGAGCTTGAGTTCAGCCACATTCGCAGATTTGCAGGGAGACACATGGACGAGGAAAAGCTTATGAGAGATTCTCTAGGGATTTTCGAGAGGATATCCACAACCGTTTTCGAGTGAGGGTCTGCCGCAATATGGTTGAGTTGGTGGAGTTAGTTGCTGGGCAGGAGATTAGATTAAAAGAAGAGCATAAGATTATCAGGTCACAGCTGCAGGAGGCAGTGAAGGCTCTAGAAACCCAAAAGAAGGCCGAGGGGCAGTCAGGACCACCGAGGTGTTCTCGTTGCCAACGTTACCATTTTGGACAATGTTTCAAGTGTTATAATTGTGGACAGGTAGGTCACATCTCTAGGAAGTGTTGTTCCAGACCACTGAAGATACCACCTATCAGACAAGTAGCAGCACCACCAGCAGCGCCAACGACTCTAGCAGCTGCACCCAGGGTTGCTACAATTGTGGTCAGCAGGGACAATTTGTTAGCATGTGCTCGCAGAGGAGGCAGTTACCCATGCCACCAGCCAAGCGTCAGGCCACACAACCACGAGTGTTTGGTGTAGGAGACTACGAGGGAGCTGAGCCGACAGCCGATATGTTTTCTGAGTTTTGTTTTCTTGTTCTGTGGCTTAAACTTGTTGTGTGTGTGGAGCATGCTTAGTTTAGACTTGTTTAGGCTCTATCTTAGTTGGGGGTATCACAGCTTTCACTTTGTTTAATTCTGAAGCTACTAACAGCTTCGTGAGTCCTCATATGTCAAAGGCTTGGTGCTTTGAGGGTACGTTTTTACCGAAGGCAAAGATGGTCGAGACAATTGGCAAAGAATAGACGGGAGCTACGGGCATACATGTATATGTTACGATAGAATTTGGAGGTGCAAAAATCTTCGGCAATTTGGCGGAGATGGACATAGGCCGCTCTGATGTGATCTTGGGCATGGGTTGGCTTAAACTTCACCGCTCATTATTGGATTGCGACAAGGCAAGAGTGTATATACCAGAGCAGAAGGAAGGGTCACTTTTCAGGGATTTCAGGCGAATTAGGTATTCCAATTATCTCTATGCTGCATGCTGAGAGCCTATTAGAGAGAGGGGCTGAGGCATTTTTAGCCACGATCTCCATGGTGAATGATGATGGAAAGGTTAAGCTGAGTGAGGATGTATTTGAGCCTTTGAAAGGCCCTCTGCCTGAGAGGGGAGATGCCCTTACTATTGAGCTAGAGTCAGGGACAACACCGGTTTCGAGAGAACCTTACCGCTTGGCGCCTGCAAAGATGGCGGAGTTGAAGAAGCAGCTGGAAGATTTGTTGGAGAAAGGCTTTATTCGTCCAAGCCATTCACCATGGGGAGCACCAGTCTTTTTTGTGAAGAAGAAGGACGACAATTTCAGGCTTTGTATTGATTACAGAGGCTTGAATAAAGTGACAATCAAGAACAAGTATCCACTACCGCGAATAGATGAGTTGTTGGATTAGTTGGAGGGAGCTTCATGGTTTTCCAAGATCGATTTGGCATCAGGCTATCACCAGATAGCAATTGCTGAGGAAAATGTGCGAAAGACAGCATTCCGGACACGTTATGGGCATTATAAGTTCTTAGTAATGCCATTTGGGTTGAAAAATGCACATGCAACTTTTATGAAGTTGATGAATGCCATGTTTCATGACCACTTGGATGAGTGTGTGATTGTTTTCATTGATGACATCCTCGTTTACTCCCGGAGTAGAGAGGAGCATGCTTGGGCATCTGAGGATTGTGCTGGAGAAGTTGAGGGAGCAAAAGTTGTTTGCCAAGCTGAGCAAGTATAACTTTTGGCAGAGGACGATTGGATTCTTGGGGCATGTTGTTTCTGAGGCAGGAGTTGTTGTAGATCTAGAAAAGATTACAGCTATCACAGGATGGCCAATACCTAAGAGTCCTACAGAAGTTCGCAATTTCCTGGGGTTAGCAGGCTATTACAGGAAATTTTTCAAGGGGTTCGCTAGCATCGCTAAGCCAATGACGCAATTGACCTGCAAGGATGCAAATTTTGAGTGGACAGAAGCATGTTCTGAGAGTTTCGCTGAGCTAAAGACATGTTTGACAGAGGCGCCAGTGTTGGTACTTCCTAGGCCTAAAATACCATATGTGGTCTACACTGATGCGTGTGGGTCTGGTTTATGATGTGTATTGATGCAAGAAGAGAAGGTCATTGCTTATGCATCACGCCAGCTGAGACTTTACGAGGGCAATTACCCCACTCATGATCTAGAGTTGGCCACGGTGGTCTTTGCGCACTACAAGAAAACACGCAATTTGCGAAAGAAATTTGCGAGGAAAACTTGCTCTCGCAAATTTGCGTTGAAGTTGCGACTGATTTGCTAGGAGAATGGCGTTCCTCGTAAATCAGTCGCAAAATTTCTTGGAAAATTTGTACTCGCAAGTTGGTCGCAAATTTGCGAGGAAAATCTTTTACTCGCAAATTTGCGACTAATTTGCTAGTA
>OVAN01011950.1:0-14187 GCA_900406275.1 Anastatica hierochuntica | reverse complement strand
ATTTCATCAAAAAGACCTAGACTCGAGTTTCTCTTTTCATTATGAAATTTTCTGACTTTGAGAGAGTTTAGAGAGAGTTTGTAACCTAAGGAGAAGAATCATCTTTCGTACTTCGAATCTGAGAAGAATTCTGAACCTTATTCTTTGTTTATTGATTAATACAATGATGTCTCTCTTGAAATTTATTTGTGTTGATTCTCTAAACATGAGTGAGTAGTTTAATCGTTTGGTTTAGGGTTCTCACAGAGGCGATTCATGATTTGTTGATATAGGATTGCATGTTTAGGGATATTATCTAACGGATCCTCGTCAATAGTTAATCGTAATGCATGAAACTGAATTAATCACTTAGTTTCTGATTTTAGGTTGTTTAACTGGTAGAAAGTGAATGTTTAAATGCCTGAAAGAATTATAGATGAGCAATTTTTCTTAAGCCAACGGAAGTTGATGTTTAAGTGAATTGTGAACCTATCAAATCTTTTAGTAACACATGACTAGAAATCGAGGGTCAACGGAAGTTAGTCTCGAGGTTTCTAGTGCATAGGGCGCTGATACTACGGAAGTAGATCAGTTCTAGATTAGAATATGAGTTCAAGATGGTTCTTAACCTCTTCCCTAATCTGCAGTTTAAGTCAGCAATGAAATGTTTCCCTGAGAATACCAGATGCCCAACACTTCTTTGAATCGTTTACAACCTTTTCTCTCTTTCTTTAATTTCGAAATTTGCATTATTTTACAAAACATCTTTTTAGCCTTAGCCTGTTGTTTGATCTTGACTCTTCGTGCTACTCTTTGGTCTCTGTGGATTCGATCCCGAACCACTACAACGTACATCTGCACGCTTGCAGTGTTATCTCAGATGAAAACCTGAGCTATCAGTTGCGAAGCCTTGACTTATGTCTGTTAGGATAAACACATTCAAATATTGACCTCGGGAACTTGGATGTGTTCTGAGAACCTTGGGTTTAATGTTCTAGATATGTAGTTGTAACATCTCTGAATGAGACGTGGGTCACAGTTACTTAGTTGGTTGTGCATGTTCTTGTTTGATTCTTGTGCGGCCAATTGTGTTGACTTTGACCTAATATTGTTCGGGGGTGTTACAATGAAAGTAGTATCAGAGCATTGTTCTCTATGTTCACATGGGACCCAATTTTCAAATGTTTTATCGAGTCAAAGGTGTTGCAAAAGGAAGATTAGGAAACCAATATTCTTCTTCTCTAGTTTAAGTGGGGTTAGGATTTACCTTGAAATTGTGGTGCACAATGTTTCCAAGAAGGACAAGGAATGAGAAACCAATGGTAATTCTCTCGGGATATCCAAATCATGAAGCATCAAATGATTCAGGGATAGCTTTGGGTCATAATCGAGGAATGGATCATGAGGATGAGTCGACCGGAAAGAATCCGGTGCATTAACAAATGCAATATGAATAGGAGGAACAATATCATGGTCTGAGAGGGATAAAACCATTATGAAATACACCTAGGCCAAGATCGAGTTATGAAGAAAGGCGAGATATGTTTGAGTCCAACTGACTGAGGAGGATGTCTGAACCGCATGATATGCCAAGGATGGTGAGAAGTTCAGATCCCCTAATGACACTAGTGCAAGGGTTGTTTGATAGATTGGATTGACGACCTAGCGGTACCAGAGGATTACCTGAGAGGCGACCCACATCCCCACCATATTACTTAAAATGGTGATGTTGATGAAGAATCTTTGAACTTCTAAGTACTCCGGAGGAACGTATCCCTTTGAGGCGGCATCTTGGTTAAGAAACTTAGAGAAAAATTTTCAAGCAGGTCGATGTCCTGATGAGTTTAAGAAGGAAGTGGCGGCATATTATTTGACAAAGGACACATCTAATTGGTTGGACAATGTGGAAGAACATTATATGGGAAGATGAATTAGTTGGAATGATTTTCGAAAGGAGTTTGAATGGAAATTCTTCCCTCTTGAAGCAAGAGATAGATTGGAAACCAAGTTTTTAGAATTAACTTAGGTTGACAAGAGTGTTCGAGAGTATGAGGCGGAATTCACCCGACTAAAGAAGTATTCACCTTATGGAGCAGGAAATGAAGGATCATTGATCTGAAGGTTCTTGAGAGGGATGCGGCTTGATCTTCGTAGTCGCTTGCAGGTAGTGGCATTCCAAAGTTTGTATGAGTTGACAGAACGAGCTGTAAATGTGGAAGAAGGTATGGCCGCAGAGGAAGACACGAAGAAGGCTAGGGGACTAACTCAAAGAAGTGAGGGTCCAGATGCCCGAAGGACGAGTAACCAAGGGAAGATGAATCGAGGAAGAGGCAAAGGAAGAGGAAATAGAGGATGACCTATGAATGGTCCAATCTCTTGTTTTATTTGTGGAGGATTAGGTCATGTAGCAAGAAGATGTCCTAACCAAAGGCAAGAGAGACAAGCCCCTTATTTGTCACTTGCTTCACTTGTAGTGAGAAGGGACATTATGAAAGCTCATGCCCACAAAAGCGTGCTCTTTCTCTACCAGTCCCATCCCCAAGACTTACTATCGAGCTTGCACCAAAGCTTCAGGCAATAAAGAGGCAAGTGAATGCCATAGAATTAGGTCAACAAGAACCACCTCAGTCCCACCAGGGTGCTATCACATGTAAGTTGGGTTTTAACTCATTAGGTGCTAATTGAAATGCATGCTTTGCGTGTTAATTGAGTAATTGCATAATAATATTGCGTGGTAGAACTGCATGATAGAAGTATATGATGCGTATGTGATGGAATCAACTATGTTTCGTTCGGCACCCGCGAAGGTTCCGTTAGTTGTCTTGATGTGATTAGGACTAGTTGAGTCCTAGAAAGCTTTTATGAAAATAAAAGCTGAAGTATGAGCCGTTAGAAAATCGTACCCTAAACCTTCATTCTAAGCCGGTGATGATGGTTGATCACGAAAGTATGATGTTGGAATGTAATGAAGTTGAGCCTCGGTATTAAGTGATGAGGAAACAATGAGGAGGATTGTGAGTGGGATAATGAGGCATTGGATAAGAAGACATGAGAAATGGATTCTAGTAAAAGAAATTTTTGGGGAGCAACACAAGATGGCAAATGCTTCGAATAAGATAGAGGCAAGATTGTTATCAAAGACATGAATGAAGAACAAATTTTTAGAGTATGATGGTGGATGTAATGTCAATTGATGATCGTGGCATTATGTCATATACGATGGAGTAGTCTTTGGAAAATTGACAAAGGAAAGGAAGGACGAAAGACGAAGGCGTGATGAAATTAGAACTGTCATATGTGATGGACTACATATGGGGTAAAAGCTAAAATAAAAAGAAAAGAGATGTGATTCCGACCATGGAGAGGATGATATAGTTAGTCGAAGGAGAACTTCAAGAATCATGAACTTACAAGTTATTGTGCAAGATGAGAAGTAGATATCAGGACATGACATAACTCCGACCATGTGAAATAAGAAGCGAGTGACGAAGAAGACTGGAATAGTGGAAGTGAGAAAGGTTTTTTGAAGAGTTGAATATACTGTGGATAGCACACCATGGTATATTAGATGGAAGTCGAGGATGGAAACTCGAGTGCTACTACGAAAGAAGAAAGTATCCAGAGGAAAGACAAGGGCTCAGTTAGATGGTGCGAGACACTTCAATTTTCAAGTTGGCATTTTGAAGGAGGTGTTGGTCTAGAACAAATCCTTACAAAATTTAAAGGATTGAAAATATTGTTGAATCAGTCTAAATTTAATTAAAAGGAGGTATAGGAGGACATGATAAGAAGAAGCAGAAGATATAAGCAGAGCAAGAGGCGGATATTCACAAACATTAGAATGGATAAGAAGGCTTGTTGGAGAATCCTGAAGAAGATTGAAGTGATTAATGGATAAATTCGGATCCACAATATCGAAATAGTCTATCGATAGGAAACCATAGGGAATAATCTACAAAAGATGAATGTTGTGAGGAATGTATGGGCATAAAGATGGGGATAACACGGAGTATAAGGACGAAGATGCTAAAGGTTAGGATGAGCGGAAAGAGTGAGAATGAGAAGAATCATTACAAATATTGAAGAGTAAAGGAAAAGGCAGTATGAGGGCGAGAAAGAACAATGAATCCAGAGGGGTGGTTGTAACATCTTTCGTTGGGTGAAAGGTTAAGGTTCCTTGATTTGTCGTGCATGTTCTTGTTTGATTGTTGCACGACCGATTAAGATAACTTTGACCTGATCCAGGCTAGAGATGTTATACTGAAAAGGTAACTAGGAAGAGGTGATTAGAAGGAGAATTTTGATAAAGAGAAAAGGTGGAAGTATGATGGACCAATTAATTTGAAGTAGTTGTAGCATCTTTAGTCTGGTGAAAGGTTACGATTTCTCGATTCATCGTGCATGTTCTTATTTGATTATTGCACGGTGGATTGAGAGAACTTGACCTGATCCGAGCTGAAGATGATATAACGAAGAGGTTAAATGACTGCAAGAAGAAAGATGATCAAGTGGAGATGCAATTGGTGAAAGTTCAATATTACAAGATCGTATGGGTTAAGTGCGAAGTAAATTGGGTTTTGAAGATTGAATGGAATGTAAGGGTTAAATGGTAGCAAGGATGAAAGTTATACACGAGCCGAACAAAGAAGAAGAAAAGATTGAGAAGTAGAAAGATAATGAAGAGAGGGAATGACAACGATCGAGGAAAAATTGAGTGAAAGTTGATATGTCAAGTTAGGGTGATGAGATTTATTCTTCAAGAATTCGAGAACAAATTCTATTGAGGGGGAGAGAATGTAATGACCCTCAATAAGAATTAAGAAACAGACGAGATCTAATTAATGGCCGAAGAAGGATAATAGCCAAGCAGATTAACCCAAGACGGTTTTAGTGAAACGATTTGCGTATTTTCAATTGAGAAAGGTATAAATAAAGCCTCAAAATAGGTTTAGCACGAGAGAATGTTGTAGAATTGAATGGTCGGCACACGGTTAAAATTGGTCGGAAAGACTTCTACTTAAGACCGATTGAAATGCTTGAGGAGTGATAACCCGCAAAGGATGAATGTCGAATGGGCCAGATAGTGTGGAGTGGTAAGTTGAGTGCTAGTTGAGCTCCTTAAGAGAAGCTCAAAAATTTAAAGTTGGAATTGGGAAAAAAATAATGGCCCTGGAAGATTCCTCGAGAAATTTAGTGGATTCGAAATGTCGAAGGTTCAGCATGAAACGTCCTAGATCATGATCACGAAAATGGTCAAAAATTATTTCGAATCCGGAAGTAGGTCAATAACGAAGCTGTCTGCTTGCTTGCCAAACCAACCAAGCTCCTTGATGACTCAGTAGCTCGGGATTTCAGCTGCTTGTCCAGCTTGTCATGCTCAGAAAATTATTGTCCGAATAGATTCTTTAGAAAATTTAGTTGGTCGGAAATGCTCGTGGTTCGGCGTAAATCGTTTTAGAAATGTCGAAAATTTAGTTTCTAGTTATTAGGGTAAGAATAACCTTAGAAATAAATTGGAAGCCTAATGGCTGGGAAAATGATGAAATTGGTCGGAATATTTTATTTTATGTTGATCGGGACGGCATACGGAATGCCCAGATTCGAACATGGAACGTTCAGAATATACGAGACGTATTTGGTAATGTGCATCTGGAAGTAGTTGTGTAGTTGCTTTGAGTGATACAACAGCTTCCGGTGAGTCGTGGGACATGTGTCGCATCCATGAAGAAGATGGGGGAAGCCATGCCACCTCGTGCTTGCTTAACCTTCTCTCCCCATCCTTATATAACCCTTCCATCCCTTTAGTTTTTCCCATCCCTAACCTAAAGAAGACCTTCAAAGCTCAAGTCATAAGGAATAGTTTGATAGAGATTTCTAGACGAGCCGACCGCGAGATAGGAAAACGTTAATCATCTGAATGCCACGTGAGTCTCGGTTAGGGTTTGATGTTGTTTGTGCGTTAACGCCTGCAAAACGAGAGAATGTGTGTTACATGTTGAAATGTAGAATCATGAAATGGATAAGTAATTTGACGGACGTAAGTAAATGGTTAAAGATAATAATTGTGCGATATTGATTATTATGTGATTGTGTGATGCATGATGATTGATGGCATGTTATTTATGTGACATTTGATGATTTTGTGATGCATGCTGCTGTGAGAGATATTGGATTATATCATTTGGGTCTCGGCTCGGGGGGTATAACATATATGTTATAATGTGATGTTATATGCATGATAATTGTGTTGTATCGTTTGAAACTTGGTTTGTACGATATAACTTGTTTGTCCCGGGTTCGCTTGGTTAGAAACCCGGATTTGATTGCGACGGGTTCGCTTGGTGAGGAACTTGTAGTGAGTTCGGCACTCGGGTAGAATATCAGGAGAGTCATTGGTATCCACCTAGAGGCCATAGCGTGTCGGGACCGCACCAAAATTAGTTCAGGTAGGTTATGTTGAGCACGGTGATAGGGCTAGCTACTTTAGACCGGTGCGGGCATGCCGCATGACGATGCGGCAAGGGTATGTGATCCGGGCCATCGGCGTTTTAGAATTTGTGTCTAGGGTAAATGTGCGCAAAAAGGGATGTGTGATGGATTGTGAATTGTGGATTGTGGATTGTGGATTGTGGAATGTGGATTGTAGAATGTAGAATGTTGAGTATGGATTGCTGTTGATGGTGGGTGGAATAACCAATGGCGAGGGGCAAGCCTCGATGATCTAATGGGATCAACTACTCTCGAGCGAGTGGATGGTTGTGATCTGAATTATGATATGTTTGAATTGTTAGATGTGTTTGATTGATATTGTTGCATATGGAAATGGGGGTAATGTGTAATCGAACTCACTGAGTGAAATAGTTGGTCATTAGACACTTTGTTTTGCACTTAACCAGAGTGGAATAATAAGCGGGTTTTGAGGAAGCATTAGTTGCTGGTGTAGATTTGCTGCCTTTTTGCAAAGACTATGTATGTTTGTAATAAATAGTATGTTTACGATATCGGCGAGCCTATAGGTGTTTAATATGGTTTGAATCTAAATGACATATAGAAAGTATGGTTTGAAAAGAATATGTGGATTTCATATGATATTAGTTCTTGTCCGGGAAGAACCAACTAATGGATTCAGACTAGGGTTGCAAAGCCTTTGCTTGAGTATGTTAGGATACACATATTCATATATTGATCTAGGGAACTCAGATGTGTTCTGAGAACTTTGGGTTAAATATTCTGGATATGTAGATGTGGGTGAGAGTTACTTAGTTGGTCGTGCATGTTCTTGTTTGATTGTTGTGCGGCCAATTGAGTCTTAATCTTGTTCTGGGGTGTTTCATAGATGATATGGAGCTTTAGACACTTGTGTCGTCCCTGGCTCCAGCTCAATGGTGAAAGTGTCTCCTCGAGATGGCGGCGGCCCCTTTAGTGGGTCGAAAACGTTCTCATACTCAGCTACTAGAGGTGTGTTCTTCACCTGAGTCACTTGTTTTTCTTTTACCGTGGTGATGGTAGCTATGAAGGCCTCATTTCCCTTCTCCAATAGAGCCTTGGTGTGCAGCATCGATATAACCGGCACTCCTACAGTCGTCTTGATGCCCTGATAGAAGATGTCTCCGCCCGGTCTAGCAAATCGAACTCTTCCCTTCTGCACTCCAGATGGGCATCATATCGATTCAACCAATCCATGCCAAGGATAACATCATAATGGTTTATCTCCATCTCCTCCAGGTTACCATGCATCTTTATTCCGCCAATGACAATGGGTACGCCCATGTGAATGTTGACGGCTCCAAGCTTCTCATTACCCAACTGTGGCTACTCTCCGTATCTTCGGTAAGAACTCTCCTTCGAAAGACCATGACCTCACCATCTGGGAGTTCACGAAGCTATTACTAGCTCTGGAATGAAACATGACATAAGCTGCCCCACCCCCAACTAAAATTGATCCTACAGAGTTTTACAATTCCTATATCATTATACACATTAACTTTTCTATCACACAAAACCAGTGATCATTTCGACTTCGTTCTGATCCCCTGCTCCGTTTAAATGTGGCTCATCCACAGCATGGTCTCCTATTCCAAACATGCGGTTCTCCATCTTGGCTCTTTGACGGCGGTGGCGGAAACTGTGACCTCGGCATCTCAGGGCATTCTCTCGCCATGTGCCCTGGTCGGTTGCATCTGTAGCAGACCCCTGGCCCGACGACGGTCTGAGGTATGTGTGGGCAGTTCCCTTGTCTATGCCCCAGCCCATTACACTTGAAACATCTAGGACAGTTCCCGATATGATATAGGTTACACCTTGTGCACTGAGGCTTAAGGACATTCCTGTAGTCGAAATTCTGCCTCTGGACTAGTCCTTCTGGTGCTTTCTCTACTCTGACTTAACTTCCCTTGACCAAACCCCACTCTTTAATCATCCCCTCCTCTTTCTCTACTGCCTTCTCCACCAGATCATCCAAGTACTGGTACTCCTTCATCTTGCAGCGGTTCTAGAGGTCTATCCTTAGTCCATTCATGAACCTCTTAATGAGCTCCTCTTCATCCAAGTATTGCCCAGTGAACCTGCGCAGACGGTTGAATTCTAAAACATAGGCAATGAGATCTTTCTGGTGGAGATCCATGAACTTATTCTCCATCTTGTCCATAGTCTCTGTGGGGAAGAACTTCTACGCAAACTGGGTCAAGAAATCTTCCCATGTCAGCTCGTACTGCCGCTGAGTCTTGGCTACCTGACCATCCCACCACACTAGTGCTTCATCCTTCAGGTTCTGTGTAGCCAAATCTCAACAATACTCCATTGGGCATCGCAGATGGTCAAGATTGTGCTCTAGCTTCCTTTTCCAGTTTTCTGGAGTAACAAGACCTGTCGATCCATCAAACATCTTTGTACCCATGTCTCTCATCTATTTAATCATTTCCCAGTAACTCAGCCTCTGTTGGTGTGGGTGCTGCGGAGGTGGTGGTTGCGGCGCGTAAGTCCCGTTGAAAGGCATCGACGGTGCACCATGCGGCAATGCAATTCATGCGGGGACCCCTCCTGCAGCTATACCTAGAACCTGAGGGTTCCCGAAAAGAGCTCAATACCGCTTGAGCTCCTCAAGCATGGCAGCAATGACGGAAGCTAACTGTGCAGCATGCTGGGCTGCGGCTCCTTGGGCGGCCTCCTGAGTTGCAGCCGCTTGGGCCGCCTGCTGGGCGACTCCCTCCGCATGAATGGGGTGATTATTCACTTCTTGACCCCCATGAATGCTTTCACCCACACTTTCCTGTGACACCTCTGCAGCAACGGTGGTGCCCTAAACCCTGGTCTTTGATCTGGTATCAGCTCGGGCAGCAATCTGACGTCGGTTCAGGTTTCTCCTTGGTGCCATCTGAAAATAAGATGAGCAGATTAGAACTTTACTTGAAGTCGACCGATGCATGAACGACTAAGGAATGACTCTGATTGGCATGGTGTTCTTTGTTCCTTTGTAAAAAACGGCCCATATTACCCCCTCTAAAACAACTTTCAAAATCCAACGAAAACCGATTTCACATATCATCTTCTGAACTAACTGCCTCTCGGGTCAGAACCTGTTTGGCAAACCTAGGCTCTGATACCAAATTGTACCACCTGCTTGTATCTTACTACTCACACAACCACAATTCAACTCTAAAGCAGCAATATTATTAATCCATCAACTCATCAATCTCAAACAAATCCATAATCTAAACCAAACGAAAATCGGTTCAATAACAAATCAATTCAACAAGAGAAAACCAAATAAGAAAAACATGATGATTCCCAAACGAGCACCATAATCCAAACATCATCTCCATCAGTTTGTCATGCTCGCCTGAAAAGGGAAAAATGGGAGGAGGAAAGAGGAAAGGGGTGAGTGACAGGGGAATCACTCAACAAGGAATGGACTGCTAGACCACACAAGTCCGCAGACTCGACCTAACAATACAACCAACAATAGCATAGAATCTGATGCAATCCAGGATCTTCTGAACAAGAGAATAGAGGTTTCAGATCTAACTTTCAGATTGGTTTCTGCGAAAACAGGGATTGATGTTCAATGGAGATGATGTTTGGATAGAGTTTATTCTAGATCTAGAGAATTAACTATTTGATGATCTAGAATGAGAAGGCTCTTAGAGAATTAACTCTTTAGAAAATAAGGTTTTGTTCAAAGATGAACAAGGATTCACTTTCTTAGAAAGAAAAGAGAAAACTTAAAATTGCATAAAACTTTAGATAACCTAAAAATCTGTAGAAACAAAACTTAAATAGCCTAAAATCCCTAAGGGTTTTCAAAATCCTTCTTCCAAAAGGAGTTAGGAAATTTCGACCCCTTTGATAAAATTGGGCTTAAAATCAGGCCCTAAAATAAGAAAATAAACTAAGTCTAAAACCAACTAAAAACCCAACAAATATTTTGATTTAATCAAGTCTAAAAACCGAATGGTTGAAAGTCTTGGTTAAGTCCTGGTTTGCTTTATGATCTGAAATTGAGATTGGTTCGGAATAAACCAATGTTGTAATATGGTTCTGAAGCCTTTTTGTCTGAGACCTGGTAACAGGCTCATTAGTGAAAACAAATGAATCTTGGATTTCTTCAAGCTTGGAATTCGCCAAATCCAACTCATTTTCCAAGCTCTCTTCATCTTCATTATCACTTAGCTCCAGCTCAACTTCTTGATCATCCTGTATTGCATCATCCCCTCCCCCTTTAAAATGATTTTCCCTCAAATCTGTAGCTCCTACAATGTAAGGAATCAAGTCAGCAACATTAAAGGTTGAACTCACGGTGTACTTACCTTGAAGATCAATCTTATAGGCATTGTTGTTGATGCATTCCAGCACTTTGAATGGACCAGTTGTCCATTTATCCAGCTTGGACTTTCGCTCTTCTGGAATCTTTCCTTCCATAGACAAATTAGAACCATGTCTTTAGGCTCTAAAATCAGCTCTCTGCGTTTCTTATTGGCATGTCTTGCGTAAGCCTCAGTGCTTGATTCAATGTTCTTCTTAACCTGTTCATGCAAGAAACAATGTACTCGGCCTTGGAGTCAATGGACTAAACCCATATACTATCTGAAATGGCGAAAATTTGGTGGTCCTATTGACCGAATTATTATCAGCAAACTCAACATGTGACAAGCAATCTTCCCAAGATTTGATATTTTTCCCAAAAACAGAACGCAGTAAAGCAAACAAAGATCTATTAACTACTTCAGTCTGACCATCAGTTTGAGGATGAAAAGTAGTAGAAAACAGCAATTTCATCCCTAATCTAGACCATAGAGTCTTCCAGAAATAACTAAGAAACTTAGCATCCCTATCAGAAACAATAGTTCTAGGTATTTCATGCAAACATACAACATTTGTAAAGAACAAATCAACTACATTCACAACATTATCAGTCTTATGGAAAGCAATAAAGTGAGCCATCTTAGAGAATCTATCTACAACAACGAAGATTGAATAGCTACCTTTTTGAGTCTGAGGCAATCCAAGCAAAAAATCCATAGAAATTTCAACCCATGGGCTCGTAGGAACAGGTAAAGGAGTATACAAACCTTGTGAGCTGTTAGTGGACTTATCTTGGGCGCAGACGATGCACCTTTTGCAGAACTTCTCCATGTCCTTCCACAAATGCGGCCAGTAGAAGTGCTCTTTCAGCACGTGATAAGTCTTATCCGCTCCAAAATGTCCCACTAAATCTCCTTCAAGTGATTCCCTGACCAATAAATCTCTCAAAGAGTAACATGATGAACACAAACGGTTTCCATAGAACAAAAATCCGTCAGATTGATAAAATGCACTATTGGAATGACTATCACTTGTTCGAAAATGTTCATGAAAGTCAGGATCATCCACATAGTATGTCTTAACGAACTCAAAGCCCAGCAATTTAGTTTCTAACGTCGAAAGTAACACGTACCTGCGAGATAGGGCATCAGCAACTACATTTTCCTTACCTTGCTTGTAGTGAATCACGTAAGAAAATATCTCAATGAATTCCACCCATTTGGCATGTATGTTATTCAATTTTTGTTGTCCCTTTAAGTGCTTAAGAGACTCATGATCAATGTGGATCACAAATTCTTTAGGCCAAAGGTAATGCTGCCAAGTTTCAAGAGCTCGAATCAGCGCGTACAACTCCTTGTCATACGTTGGATAATTTAGCCTTGCTCCACTGATTTTTTTGCTGAAATAAGCAATGGGCTTTCTCTCTTGCATCAGTATAGCTCCAATTCCTACACCAGAAGCATCGCATTCAATTTCAAACATTTTAGAAAAGTCAGGAAGAACAAGTAATGGAGTATTGATTAACTTCCCTTTCAGCTGTTGGAAAGAAAATTCTTGTTCTGTTTCCCACTTGAAACCAACATTTTTCTTGATGACTTCTGTAAGTGGTGCTGCTAAGGTACTGGAGTCTTTAATGAACCGACGGTAGAAACCGGCCAGTCCATGAAAACTCCTAACCTCCGCCACATTAGGCGGGCTCGACCAGTCTTTGATGGCCACAATTTTCTCCTCATCCACCTTGATACCCTGTGTTTTCACAACAAATCCTAAAAAGACAAGGTGATCCATTTCAAAAGTACATTTCTTTAGATTAGCAAACAAATTTTCCTTCCTAAGTACTTCTAAAACTGATTCCAGATGAGTGATATGGTCAGCCATGTTCGTACTATAAATCAAAATGTCATCAAAATAAACAACAACAACAAAATGACCTATAAAAGCTCGCAAAACGTGATTCATCAGTCTCATAAATGTACTAGGTGTATTTCTACATCCAAAAGGCATAATAAGCCATTCATATAATCCATACTTAGTCTTAAATGTAGTTTTCCATTCATCACGCTCTTTCATTCTAATCTGATGATAACCACTACGCAAATCAATTTTAGAAAACACACAGGATCCATGCAGTTCATCTAACATATCATCTAAATGAGGAATAGGATGTCGATACTTTACAGTGATATTATTGATGGCTCTGAAATTGGCGCACATGCGCCAGTTTCCATCCTTCTTTGGCACGAGTAGAACAGGTACTGCACAAGGACTTAAACTTTCCCGAATGTTTTGTTTCTCCATCAATGAATCAATCTGTCGATCCATCTCCTTAATCTCTTCCGGATTCGCTCTGTATGGCGGGCTTATTGGGTATAGACGCTCTTGGAACAAAGTCTATTTGATGCTCAATTCCGCGAATTAATGGAAGACCTGGCGGATTTCTTCAGGAAAAACATCTGCAAATTTATGTAATAACTTCTTAAGATCACTCGGAAGCTCTGGTGAAAGCTTAGCAGAAATCGTTAGTTCCTTAGAAATAACCAATAGCATAGGTTGTGAAAAATGCATAGCTTTAGAAATGTCACTTACCTTAGCTAGTTGAAGTACCTCTTTCTTACCTGCGGATGCCGCGGCTACTATGCTACGCCCAGCTTCAGATTTTTGACGTTTTAGATGCAGTTGATCAGCATAAACCTCCAGAGGTAACAAAGGAGCCAGCACGATCTTCTTATCTTTATGTTGAAAAGAATAACGATTCTTAAATCCATCATGCACAACTTTCTTATCGAATTTCCATGGTCTTCTCAGCAGAAGATGACTTGAATCCATTGGCAAAACGACGCAGATCACTTCGTTAGTATATCGTCCAATACTTAAGGGAACCGTCACATGTTCAGTCACCTTAAGCTCACCATTCTCATTTAGCCATTGCAGCTTATATGATGTGACTGATGTATTCGTATTTTGTCGGTTTTTATTACGGTTTTCATTCGAGAATTACGGTTTTTAGTAGGTATTCGGATCATTTTTGCGCGGTTTGTTGTTCTTTAGTGTTTTTACAGGAACGGAGCTTGAATGGACTAAAAGAATACATTTGGAGTGGATTTCAAGCACCGAAGAAAGTTTCGAGAAGACTACAGAAATTCTTCACAGAATGACAAGGATCGATCGATCCTTGTCCTGTGAAGGGACATGGATCGATCGATCCCTGTCCCGAAAATCGGACCAAAAGCTGAAGACACAAACCGAAGATTAAAACGAACCGGATGTTTTTACCTAAAAACAGAAACTCGACTTTTCCTTTCAGTTTATGCTATTTTCAAGTTTTAGAACAGATTTTGAGAGCTTTGTATCCCTTGTGAGAGATTGACTCTACCGTACTTTGTTCGGAGAAGATTTCTAAACCTTACT
>OVAN01011949.1:0-14188 GCA_900406275.1 Anastatica hierochuntica | reverse complement strand
AGCAAAGATCTTCTTCGATAAAAAGTATGACTAATATAGTCATTTTATTTAGAAAATGCGTGCAGTATAAAAAATCAGTTATAAGAACTTAGCTCAAAGTTTACTTAAGTATAAAAATTCAGTAAAAATTAGTTTGGAATATTTTACAGAATTTGCTCAAAGCGGCAACTTTGAGAGATCTCTTGACGATTTATCATTTCCTAAAGTTTGACTATCTATCCTTTTATTGTTTTTTGTGTTGTTATTGATCTAACCTCTCGACTTGCACATCCAGATATGTTTGTTTCGGTTCGGTTTCAGTTTCGAATTATTTAGGTTTCGATCATTCGGGATGAAGAAAGGGTATACATTTATATGTATAGTATGCCTTTATGTATACAACCAGAGGGACACCACGAAGCCATAGTTTCAAAAAATGCATCTTTACATTTTTCAAGTGACATATTTTTCTAAAAGTCAATTTTTATATTTTTTAAAATAATTTGGTCTAAAGTAATTATCTATATTACTATTTTTAAATAAATGATAAATACTTTAACGAATTTTTAAATGACATTACTTTTTAATGAGTAGTTATATATGACACAAAATGAATAAAAAATAGTTGTTGTAAAGTAGTTGTATTATTATGTGCATATAAAAATGGTGTACTAAAATGGTAATAGAAATTAATTTGGTGTATCATTTTTATGAAATTATCCCTATTTAAATTTATGTCTAACAATTTTGAAAATAGAAGAAAAATTACATATATAAAACATAGCAGTATTTATCAATCCCAAAAAAAACTGAACATAAGAATTAATTATGAAAATAGAAATTTACATATATAACATTCATCCACACTTTACACTACACACTATGTTTAATAATTACATAAGTTAAACAAAGCACCAAAATAAATTAGAGAGTAAAAAATATAAAATTTTAAGACAATAAAACTAACAAATCTTTTTAAAAAACTCAATGTTGTATCAAAGAAGCCGCGCGTAGCGCGGCTGTTATCTCTAGTATCTGCATTAAACTATTAAAAGGTGGCTACAGAGTGCTTCATGAATGGTTAGTTTGGTGAAAACAATAAATACAATTATATTTTTAATGACAAATTGAGTATTATGTTTAAAAATTACTATATTTGACTTTCATTTAGAGTTTAATGTGATGTGAAGACTATCCACATAAAAAATATGATGGGGATTTTGAATAATATATAATAACATGAGTCAATCCATTCGATTGGTTTTGAGTAAGAAATTTATAAAAGTTAATATAATATCAAGTCTAGACGCATGCTACCCCACCAGACTGAAATCAATCTAGCCCAAAGATGGTCAATCAATCAGAACCGAAATCGGCCTAACATGAAATAAGTTTGATCGATTTAATCCGAAATTGATATTAAATATTGAAAGTAGAAATCTATACATGAGTTTTGACATTGAAGTTCAGGGTGGCGAATGAGTCGGAGAATCTCATTATATTGAAGTATAGCTTAACAAAGTAAATACATGTGCTTTAGGTTCATAATGTGAGATCAAGAGATAAATTACACTTAGAATTTTTTTTTGGTTCTTTTTCTCTCTCGAAGGTTCTCTCTCTCCCATTACCCCTTACTTCATCTGAAAACTTGTATATTTAGAGTAAGAAGTGGTTTTTTTGGGAGCTTTACTGTTGTTTTCATATTTGGTGTGGTCAACTATGTGTGTACGACATGGGATCGACGTGATTTGCGGACCTTGGACAGAGGGATGTCAGACTGACACATTTGTACTTGTTGTAGCATGCTAGCCTTTGTGATGGGACTCTACGGATTTCAATCGATCTCTAGGCTTTAAATATTCTTGTGTATGTGATGATGTTAGCACAACACCTAGGCGTGACATCATCTCTTGTTTTGTCTTCTTCTCGGACCGAGAGTTAGGTTATGGGATCTTCTTTTGGTTTGGACCCTTCTCTGATCTGGGTTGGGCATTGTTGGGGGAGGGGCGTAAACCCACCTCCAACAGTTAATCCCCTTTCCAGCTCGGTGTTGATATCATTTGTGAGATAGACAAAATGATTGGCGTCGATTGCTAGTTATGTGGATTTCACGCGCTTTATCTAATTTGTTTAGGTGTAGCACCCACTAAGAGGGGTTGGAAGGCCTTCCAAGTGCCATGTGTTACCCTAGGATTTGGGAACTGAACCGGAACGATTAAGTTTAATCATTACACGTCTTTTCGGTTTCCCTTTTCTCTTTCCTATAAATAGCCTCGACACTTTGTTCATTCTCCAATTACTTAGCAATCAAGGTAGATTTCTATTCCCTAAATTGCTTTCTTCTCTCTCTTACTTCGTTTGAGTATTCCACCATGAATCCTCCTTCTCTGGTGAGCTCTGTCATTTATTTCTCCTATTTGCTCAAGAACACATTCTCCAATTCAACTTCCCTACACTTTGTTGTTTTGAAATTTTTGGGGTTATTCGGGTCGAGTCAGATACCTCGTATACTTTTCGTTCTTGTTCTATTGCGAGTTCCAGAGGGTCATCTTCTCCAAGGTCCAAAAACCTACTATCCCAGACACCATCTTTGGATCATCGATTAGGATTCCATCTTCTGCTTCTAGACTGGCAAGACGGGATGCACTCAAACGAGATCAGGGTGTTAATTCTTCTTATAGTACCTTGGTTGATTTTCCTCCATAGTTTAAGGATGAAATTCCTTCAAAGAGTGAGTTATCGAACATTGATTTACTCCCGAATCCACTGAATTGACTTTGCGGGAAGGCCTTTGCAGTTGGTTAGAGTGCAGCAAGAAGACCAAACAAATCAGTTCGATAGAGTCAACTACTTTTAATGTTAACGGGATCAGAAAAATTAGTTCATTAGCTCATGCTCCCTCTGGCTTGAACTTGTCACTTCGTAGCTCCATTAGCGCCCCTGGAGTCCTCTTCCAGGGCACATATGCCTTTATGGGGCTTACTTTAGCGAATGCGGGCTATGGTTCCCTCTTCCTCCTCTCCTTGTGGCTCATTACAAGGCTTGGGGTCTTACGTTTATGCAATAAACTGCAGCTTGATCAAGAATATGTTTGAAGCGATATCCATTGTTGTTAATCTCGTTTTTGAAATTAAGTTCCCTTTCTTTGAGGAGATCATCAACATCAACCGTAAAAGAGCTTGCCAGTACTTTTTCCATTAGCTTTAAGCCCGACTGCAAGTTGATCACTTGGACCACTGCAAGATCAACCGTGGTGGCACAAGTATCTTTTGTGAATATCAATGAAGCTTCAATTGGGGACCCTAGTAGGGAGTATCCACCGGAATTGAGTCGTGTCATCGGTGGTTACCATGTTTATCTTTTGGGGCCTTGTCTCTTGGTATGTCTCTAACCTTTTACGTTTTCCTTTTTTCACATTGCAAGCCTCCTATCTACCCCTTCCCTGAGGGATATCATCGTCACCTCGAATTTTCGAAGAGTAGATCATGTACGGACTGGAAGGAGATCATCTCGAATTTCGTCTACACCAATCTTAAATGTCTTAAAGCCGTAAGTGTCAAAGTCCCCCCCTTTCTTTTGTATACCTTAGACTCGTTTCTGGGTTTTTAACCATGTTTCTTCCCTATCTTCAGCCTTTTGGCGCCTAGTCCCTTTTACCGACATCGACTCTTCTTCAGAAATGGGTAAGATTAAAGTGAAATTTCTCAGTCTCTTTTCTTAAAAAATGGAAGAGCAAGGCCTCCACCTCATAGGTCTCGATCACCGACCTGACATTGGAAGGGAACGTCCCCAAGGTGGCTATTTTTTCTCCTCATGAACAGCTGGAGGTTTCGTTGACGACATTTAGGGATGATCCCAAGGTCGTTTTTAATGATGACGAAGACAACAAACCTTTGGCCAAGAGGTTCACTCTGACAAAGTGGATAAATCTGCTTCTGTGCACGCCTCTTCTCCTCTCAATGTTGATGATCCTGTTGATTCGCTTAGTGGTGGTCTTGCGGACGAAACTGTTGATTCTTCAGCTCTTGCCCTTACTCTTCCTCAAATTCCAACTCATGGAGTTGCTGTTGTGGGTCTGCAGGTATTTATTGAGTCGCAGGATCCCGTTGTTGAGAGCAAGCCTTTTATGAACTTACCTTTAGTTTAGATAGCAAGGCCTAACACGTATGTCTCGAGAATGACTCGGCATCCACATTTGAGTTTGCTTATCGCTACAATGGTGACGTCCCGATTGCCAACGATCCCGACGCTTGTGGTAAGCAGTATTGGGTTGCTTCTTTCAACAGAGTCGACGTTACCCTCGTTAAAGATTTGAAGTATCCTGAGGATTTCTACAACTTAGCCAGTTGTAACCAGCGGGTTTGATCCACATCCTTCCTTATACAAGTGCCTTTTATCCTTTCTTTTGGCGTTGTTGTTTCCAAGCTTATGTCACTTAAGAATCTTATTTGATTTTCCTCTATTCTTTGCATGTCGTTAGGACAACCAGTCTTGTGGTTATGTATGACTGTCAGGCTAAGAGGTTGCGGGAGAATCGAGATGACATTGATAAGAAAGCCAAGAAGGCTAAGGGGAAGGTAAAGAAGGAGCTTGCGATTGTTCATGTGGAGCTATTAGCTACGAATAATAATGCCACGAAGGTGAAGGCAAAGGCTTGGGTAGCTTCTAAGGGGGAGACAAAGACCCACGAGGAGCTTGCGGAGATGGCATGAGAGAAACCTGGGGTTGAGTGCGTTGCTAGAGATTGCACGCGAGATAAGAAAGAATCGGGGTTGTAGTTCGTTGGTCGCCTTGAGCAATTCCACAAGTATATGACGGATCAAGCCTCAATAAAGACGACTTATCTTTAGGAAAATCAGCTTGAGGTACCTCTTCGGATGCCCGAGATGCAGGAATAGAAGTATGTGGTAAGAGCACTAGAGGAGTTTGTCGTTGACCTCGAGCAGAAGCAAGAGGCTTGGTTGAAGGGCCAAGATGTGTTACGGGCCCGAGATATCGACCTCAGTATGCTTCCGATTCCATAGGAGATTCTAGATGCTTCTCCTTCTCAGGACTTTGCTTCCGAGAGTGGTCATGACTTTGAGCTCCCTTTGGCCTCGGCTCTTTTGCCGACTCCGCAGACCGTTCTTCTGCAGCTGATCTCCCTTGCAATGGTGATGGAGAGACGAACTGAGCTTCTTTTGTTTATGTTGTTGTATTTTGTTTAGTGTTTGAAAACATTTTGTTCCCACATACGATGTCAATTATTGGAAATGGAAATCTATACTTGGCTTGTGAGGTCGAAGTTCGGGGTGGCGAAATGAGTCGCAGAATCTCACTATATTGAATTATAGCTTAACAAAGTCAATACAAGTGTTTTGGGTTCATAATGCGGGATCAAGAGGGAAATTACATTTAGAATATTTTTCTAGTTATTTTTTTCTTTGTAACGTTCACTCGCTCTCCCATTCCGTCCCCCCTACTTCCTCTGAAAGCTCTTATATTCATAGTGAGAAGTGGTTTTTTGGGAGCTCTCCTATCGTTTTCATATTCAGTGTGGTTAACTTTGCGGGTACTACATATGATCGACGTGATTTGCGGGCCTTGGGAAGAGGGATGTCAGACTGCGACATTTGTACTTGTTGTGGCATGCTAGTCTTTGGGATGGTCCTCTGCGGGTTCCGACGGAGTTTTAGGCCTTAACATACTTTTGTAGTGATGACATCAACACCCTATACGGTTGCCGACCACGCAGACTCCGTTTCCTACAACACCCAGGTCGTGACTTCATCTCTTGTTTTGTCTTCTTCTTGATCCGGGAGTTAGGTTAATGAGCTCTTCTTCTGGTTAGGGCCCTTGTTTGATCTGGGTCGGACATTGTTGGAGGGTGAAACTCACCTACAACACTACACTGGTATATTATCGGGACTAATGGATAGACGGATCATCATTCCAAAGGCATATGAAGAATATTCCACAAAAAATATGATGGAGATTTTTAGTTATACAACATTGATCAGTTCACCGACTGTCAATTAATTTTAAGTTGTAATTTTAAGTTGGAATCCCATGAAATTTGGTATTGATATTTAGATAGAAAATAGAAAATAAAATATGATATATTCATAGTAACCTACTCACATTAAAAATAATATAATTGACATAACAACCAGAACAATTTATATATCCACTTGAGAATGAGTGATAAATGTTGAACTAAGCTTGAATGAGACTTGAGCAACAAACAAACCAAAATCGAGTTATGGTTTGGTTATTAGAAAGATACCTAAACCGAGCAATGGTTTAGTATGAAGATAACCATTAGAGTTTTAGTAGTTATAAAAGCATATATCTTTTCCTTATTAAATGGGTGTTTTTCCTTATTGTGTTAGGAGACTTGTGAGTCTTTAAATAAGATCAATTGTCTTGTTGCTTAGGTTGAGAGAATTAGTTTTAAGCTTTGAGATTTTGAGAGATTGTGAGCTTAAGGTTTTAGAGTTATATTTCCTTAAGATTTCAATAAAAGAGAGTAATTCGTTTCTTTGATCTACAAGTATCGATATCTGATTGTCTTTATTCAGTATCAGAGCTCGATAGTTTCGATCATGGGAGATACCACGATGGTGTCTTCCTCCTCGTCAGAACCCGCAAAACCAAAGGAGAACGGATCCTCTTCATCATCGATTAAATGCCCTTTGTTGAACTCAACAAATTATACCGTATGGCTATAAAGATGAGAGTACTTCTTAAGGTAAACAAAGTATGGGAAGTAATTGAAGAGAAAGACGATGATAATGACAAGAATGATCTCGCCATGGCTCTAATATTTCAGTCCATACCAGAGTCCCTCGTGCTACAAGTTGGAGAGATAGACTCTGCTAAGCTAGTTTGAGAAGCAATAAAGTCACGACATATGGGTGTAGAGTGTGTAAAAGAAGTCCGTCTACAAACTCTCATGGCCGAATTTGATCGTTTAAGGAAGAGAGACGATGAAACAGTTGATGAATTCTCTGGGAATATTGCTGAGATAGCATCAAAGTCCTCTACTTTAGGTGAAGAAATAGAAGAACAACGACTTGTTAAGAAGTTTTTGAAGGGTCTTCCACGCAGAAATTTTATTCACATAGTAGAAACTCTTGAATAGGTCTTGGACCTCAAAACCACCTCCTTTGAAGACATAATCGGACGTATAAAGACCTATGAAGAGAGAATAAATGAGGATGATGAAGCTGGAGAAGATCAAGGGAAGTTAATGTACTCAAATGCTGATAAACATTATGTCCAAGAATTTAAAGGTAACAGAACGCGTGACTATGATGACAATAGAAACAGAGGCCATGGTGGGAGATTTGGCAGAAGAAACAGGGGCCGTGGACGGTTCAATGGGGGCCGTGATACATCAAGAATCACTTGTTTCAGGTGCGACAAACTAGGACACTATGCATCGCAATGCCTTGACCGTTTACTCAAGCTCCAGGAGACACAAGAAAACAAAGAAGGAGAGACACAAGATGCAGATGAATTGATGATGAATGAAGAGGTATATCTTAATGAGGAAAAGATGAAACCAAATATGTTTGAAACCAATAGTGAGAATGATAATGTCTGGTATCTCGATAACGGAGCGAGTAACCACATGACGAGAAACCTCACAGGTTTCTTCAAGTTAGATGAATCAGTTACCGGTAAGGTTAGATTTGGTGATGACTCATGGGTTGATATAAAAGGAAAGGGATCAATACGTTTTGTCTTCAAAGATGGAGTAAGAAAGATTCTATCAAACTATACTAAAATACCCGATCTCAAGAGCAACATCATTAGTTTGGGGCAAGCAACAAAATCTGGGTGTGAAGTAAGGATGAAAGAAGACTTGTTATATCTCTATGATCGTAAAGGAAAAGTGTTAGTCAAAACTAACAAAGGAAGAAATCGGTTATACAAAGTAAACTTGGATGTTTAGAACATAACATGTCTTCAAGTGATGCCATCAAACGAGTTCAAGAGATGGCACTCGAGGTTAGGACACACTAACTTCGACAACATGAATTTAATGATGAATAAAGAGTTAGCTACATGTATGCCACGATTTGAAGTTGAAAAGGAATCGTGTGTATCGTGTCTCATAGGAAAACAATCAAGAAAACCCTTTCCTTAAGCAACATCTTACCGAGCTTCAAAGAACCTTGAGCTACTTCACGGTGATCTTTGCGCTCCAATCACACCTTCAATGCTAGGATTAAAGAGATACATCTTTGTAATAATTGATGATTATTCACGTTACATGTGGACCATACTTCTTAAAGAAAAAAGTGAAGCATTCGAGAAGTTCAAACACTTGAAAAAGATGCTTGAAGAAGAAATAGGACTCTCCATTAAAACGCTGAGAACAGACAGAGGAGGAGAATTCACCTCATTGGAGTTTCAAGCTTTCTGTAACGAAAGTGGAATTAAGAGATACTTGACTGCCCCTTACTCTCCGCAACAAAACGGAGTGATAGAAAGACGTAATAGAACCTTACTTGAGATGACACGGAGTTTACTAAACCATATGGGCATGTCGAGCTACTTGTGGGGGGAGGCTGTGAGGCATGCAACATATCTCGTCAATCGGATCGGGACTAGAACGCTTTCGGCTCAAACACCTTATGAGGTGTTCAAAGGAAACAAGACAAATATCTCTCACCTTCTTATATTTGGCTGTGTAGGATTCGTGAGAAATGAAGCTCCTAATCGAAAGAAACTTGATGAGAGATCAAGAGCTTTAATTCATCTGGGAACAGAACCCGGAAGCAAGGCATATAGACTATTGGATCCCACAAACAAACAGATCATTGTGTCTCGAGATGTGGTGTTCCTTGAAGAAAAAGGTTGGAGCTGGGAAGATCGTGTGAAAGGTAATAATAGCTCAGGAAATACGTTTCAAATAAACCTTGGAGAATTTGGAAACAGAGGATTGTCTAGGCACAATGAAGGTGCCTTAAGTCCCACGCATGGAGGACCTCACTCTGACGTTAAAACAGAGCCACTCTCTGGTTCAAAATAGAGCACAATAATAATGATGATGTTCGCAAAAATGAACCAGAAGAAAGAGGAATGAGTTTCCTAATGAAGATGAGAATGATGATGATGAAACCAAACCAGAACAACCCCAGCTCCGTCGATCGACAAGAATAAGAGCTGCACCCAAATACCTCTCCGACTATGTTCTCCTGGCGGATGCAGAAGGCGAATATCTCCTTATGACGATGGATGAGGATCCCTGGAGTTTTAATGAAGCAAAGGAGATGAAAGTATGGATCGATGCATGTCAAGATGAAATTGGATCAATCGAGAAAAATCAAACTTGGAATCTAGTGGAGTTACCCGCAGGTGCAAAAGCAATTGGTCTAAAATGGGTGTTTAAGATCAAACGAAATCCAGATGGGAGTATTAATAAGCACAAAGTGAGGCTAGTCGCAAAAGGATATGTTCAAAAACATGGAATCGATTACGAAGAAGTCTTCGCACCTGTCGCAAGATTGGAGACAATTCGTCTCATTCTAGCTCTTGCGGCCTCCTATGGTTGGAGGGTTCATCATCTAGACGTTAAAACCGCTTTTCTTCATGGAGATTTAAAGGAAGAAGTATATGTCACTCAACCTGAAGGCTTCGAAGTAAAGGGAAAAGAAGGAAAAGTATAAAGACTTCGAAAAGCTCTCTATGGTCTTAAGCAAGCTCCCAGAGCATGGAACGAAAAGTTGAATAAGACGCTTAAGGAATTGAAATTTTCGAAGTGTTCAAAAGAACCATCTCTTTACCAGAAGAAGGAGAAAGATCATGTACTCATTGTCGCACTCTATGTAGATGATTTGCTTGTGACAGGATCCGATTTGAGGATGATAAACGAGTTTAAGGAACAGATAGGAATCAAGTTTGAAATGAGTGACCTTGGGATGTTGACATATTACTTGGGGATAGAGGTCATACAACATGAACATGGCATTATACTTAAGCAAGAGAGATATGCGAAACGGATACTTGAAGAATTTGGGATGATCGACTGTAATCCAACACATGTGCCTATGGACATGAATCTAAGGCTATCGAAATCTTCTAAAGAAAAGTGCATTGATGAAATGAGATATAGGAGAAGCATTGGCTGCTTGCATTACCTCTCACACACGCACCCCGACATGTCTTATAGTTGGGAATTTTGAGTCGTTACATGCACGAGCCAAAGGAGTCACATGGAGTGGCGCTAAAACAAGTGCTACGGTATCTTCAAGGCACTTTGTCGTTTGGTCTTACCTTCAAGCGTACGGGTAGGGTAAGATTGGTTTGGTATAGTGATAGTTCACATAACATAGATGTGAACGATGGAAGAAACACATCTGGACATATTTTCTACCTTGAAGAATCTCCTACACTTGGTGCTCACAGAAACGAGAAAGTGTTGCACTATCCTCTTGTGAAGCCGAGTTTATGGCTACCACTAAAGCCGCGAAACAAGGAATATGGTTGCAGGATCTTATGAGCAAGATTACAGGGAAGAATTGCGAAAAGGCACTAATAAGGATTTATAACAAATCAGCGATATCCCTTACTAAGAATCCTGTTTTCCATGGACGTAGCAAGCATATACATAGGATGTACCATTTCATACGAGAGTGTGTTGAAAACGAGTAAGTAGAGGTGGAACATGTTCCTGGAGAAAAACAAAAGGCTGACATTCTCACGAAAGCTTTTGGAAGAATCAAGTACAAAGAAATGACGGATCTAATTGGAGTTCAAGATTTGAAGGAAGAGACTTCAAGCTTAAGGGGGAGAATGTTGAACTAAGCTTGAACGAGACTTGAGCAACAAGCAAACCAAAACCGAGTTATGGTTTGGTTATTAGAAAGATACCTAAACCGAGCAATGGTTTAGTATGAAGATAATCATTAGAGTTTTAGTAGTTATAAAAGCATATATCTTTTCTTTATTAAACGGTTGTTTTTCCTTATTGTGTTAGGAGACTCGTGAAGCTTTAAATAAGATCGATTGTCTTATTGCTTAGGTTGAGAGAATTAGTTTTAAGCTTTGAGATTTTTGAGAGATTGTGAGCTTAAGGTTTTAGAGTTATATTTCCTTAAGATTTCAATAAAAGAGAGTAATTCTTTTCTTTGATCTACAAGTATCCATATTTTATTGATTTTAACAAAATGGGTTGGAAAAAAAATAAAATAATAGTTATCAAAAANAAAAAAAAAAAAAAAAAAAAAGAATGAGCGGCGAACCACAAGAGTCCATCAATTATGTGCTTTTAATGTACCCCATATGTTTGTCCACTCGATTGATCTGGAAAAATTGTTTATCATCGAGATCTATTAAAATCCTTTCTTAGAGAAACATAATGATAATTCATTATTTGCGTTTGGCTTTTCGCTATGGGAAGGTGTATAAACTATCAGACTTCTAAGTTTCTATCTTCTAATGTATGTAGAAACAGTTATGGTAAAACAAACGATTTGCAGAGAAATTACGGGATTGAACCGCGTTGAGAGGCGTTGGCTTGCCAAAGAAGAATATCTTATTTGGTCGGAATTAAAAGTCCATAGGCCTCGGACCACCTAATAATTCTCTATACATTAATTGAGAAGTAAGTTTGCCACATGTCATCATCACAAGACATTTCACCAAAAAAATATGACATGGCTTTAGAATGATGGAATGACTTTTATATTATGTGATATTAATAATTAAAAGCAAAATGGTTTTTCAAAACAAATACAAATAAAGTTTGAAGTTAAATTTATGTATCTTTTCTTGATATTTCCATGGTTAAAAGTTAATCATTTATGCAAAAAAACAAAATCTAATTAAAGAATTTAATGATGCATGGTAAAATAATAATTCATCAATGAAATTAAAACAAATAATTTTTCTAAAATTTTGGAAATATTTGATTCGAAGAATCATTCTACTTATTATTTTGATATTTCAAAAATAATTTTTTAAAATATCATATTATAAGTTTTTGTTCAAAAACCCATCATACGGATTTTTTTCCAGAAATATCCTAACCTAATTTTTCATAAGTAACACAAACACTAAAAACAAATTTTAAAGGTTGATTTTTTAAGTTTTGGGTTCTGTATTTTGTTGGTTAAAAATTTAGGCTAGTTTTATGGTAGTTTTGGAAAGAAAACAACATGGTGGTAGTATTTTTGGAAGAAACATTTTTGTGTTATATTTTATGGAACAAAACGAAATTTAATGATAATCATAAAATGAGAAAAATTAGAAAAAATAATCATTTAAGCAAAAAAACAAAATATAATTGAAAATGTTAATAATAATTCATAAATAAAAGTATAACCAATGGAAATTTTCTAAAATTTTGTAAATATTTGATTTGATGAACTATTTTACATTTAATATTATCTTAGTATTTTAAGAGAAACTAGGTAGATACCCGCGCTACGCCGCGGATTGTTTTCGTATTTTTTTATGTATTTTTTTTTTTTGACACAAAGAGCTCTTCTATTACTCAAAAGACTTGAGGTGGTGCGGCAAGCCACACCGGAATAGAACAGCCCACAAACTCGAAAATAGATAAATGCGATCTAGCTAACCTAGCTAAAAGGTCTGCATCCGAATTTAACACTCGTGGAAAATAGCTCAGCTTGAATGACGGAAAACCACTCTTCGCTCTATCAAACTCCTGTAACTCCGTCGCAAACGCCGGCCATGCATCTGGATCCGCAGTCATGCTCACGACATTCATGCTATCCGTGCCAAATTCCTGAATCGTCGAATGAGCCCCCACGCTCTGCATAGCCCAAATGAGAGCCTCGAGCTCGGAATGAAGCGAGGACAAACGCCGAAATTGATTGCGGGATCCCAGGAGGATCCGCTCTCCATTGACGCCAAACACAGCCCAACCCATCCCACTATAAATGTGCGACTGCTTCCAAGAACCATCAACCAGACATATGTTACGCAAACATACGGCTTGCGTACTCATAGCTAGTGCCCTCGGCGATGCCGACACCTCAGACTGCCTCCCATGCCCGCCATTCAGATATAGCACGACTGAGAATCGCTGGCGCCTCTCTTGTAATCCCCTGGAACAACCGCTCATTGCGCGCCTTCCAAATAAACCGCAATAGCCATGGGTAGGACTCGTGCGCCTCCACACTCGGACCACCGTCCCGCCAAAACAGATATGCTAAATTACTATAAACGCTGGATGTTGGGAAAGCACCTGGCTGCAATAGTGAAGGGACCAAAGACCACACCTGAATCGCGGAAGGGCACTCAAAGAAAGCATGAAGAATGGTTTCCTCAGGTGCTCCACAGCATGGACAAAGATCCACACACGTCATCCCCCGCTGCACTAAATTGTGAGTCACCGCCAGATACCTAGACAACATCTGCCACATCAGATGACGCAACTTATGTGGGGCATCGATCGTCCACACAAAACTCTTCAAACCATTGAGGTTTGGTTGGTCTACCGCCAGCTCTGCCAGAGATAGTGCACGCGCAACCTTGTAGCCCGACCGAACTGTATACAACCCAGATTTAGTAAACTGCCAACAAAACTCATCCTTTTTATGTATTTTATGATGCTGAAGTTTGTTCTTTATTATTAGTCTATAATCATAGTTTTATATAAAGACCAATTTTAGAAGGTTGGTTACAGCAAAAAAAAAAAAAGCAATTCTTTTTTCTTCCTTCTGAAATTCATTACTTATAAAGTTAGTATACAAAAGAAAAAGCTTAAAATGCAGAGCCAGAATAAGAACTACTCTGCATCTCTTTACATAACAGAGCCATAACTACAATTTAAAAAGAACAATGACTTTTCTCATACTCAAAAAATGTGTTCACCATCGAGGGCAACCAACAACAACATAAAATGAATATAAACAGGTTTTGGTAGAACTTTAAGCAATCTGATGTGCTCCTCTATTAGTAGCTTTTGAAGCATATTCCAGTTTCCAATAGATCATAGCTCTCAAGAATAATTGAATTTCAGATATATAATACTTTAAGGAGGGCCAAAATTTTGGCTTACCTAAACCTTTAACCAAATCTGAAGCTTCAATTGCAAATATCAGTTTATCCAAGTGATGAGAAGTAGCAATATAAATGGTCAGTTGTAAACTGATAGAGTGAGCTTCAAGTAGAGAATTTATGCCCATGAAAAACTTGCGACTATGTAACAAAACATCACCACGGTGGTTCCTAATATCCCATGACGTTC
>OVAN01011948.1:0-14188 GCA_900406275.1 Anastatica hierochuntica | reverse complement strand
TGAGGAGTAAGCTTTCCAGGACAATCGAGTTTGTTGCCTAACTCTCTTTGGCTGGGATGATATGCTCCTCGTAATGCTCCTACGTCAAATCTTTTCTCTAGGCAGCTTGCTCGGTTTGCTTGTTGTCTGAGAAATATGCTGGTCAGGATTGCATCATTCCATCCTCCTTTAAAAGGATTTGTCCTCAAATCCAGACCTTCTAGAAGAGCAAACTCGTTGATGACTTGGTTCTCATGCATTCTTCTGAACCTTGGCAGAATCATATTCCATCCAGGCTTGAACACATAGTGTTGTAACCCTTTTTCATGCCATGAGTATTCTATTTAACTTTGTTGAAAGCCAGCAGTTTCTAAAGAAAACGATGATCTCTTTCGCGTGAATCCTTTTCTTATATTACTGTTGATCCATGTTGCATGACGAACAAGGGTTCACAATAACTGTGAAGAAGAAAGAAACTTTCCTAAAACTCTCGATTGATTAAAAGTCAGCAGGATACAAAGCTTACATAGAAAATCCTTCTAAGGGTTTTCGAAAAAAAAAACCTAAAACTAAACCAAGTATTAAAATTAATAAACCAGAAAATAACCTGAAATAATTAAAATCCTAATCTAAACCCAATGTTGAATATGAATTGTTGAAAACCGAGCAATTAACATCGTGGTCGAATCCTTATGGTTTGCTTCCTAAATTACTTGGTTTTCTTGATGAGAATGAGTTAGAGACAGTCTGATAATGACCTGGTCGAATTTCCTTTCATGGATGGTTTGAGCTTGACTTCACACGAACAGGATTGATAGACGAGCTGAAAGTCTGCTGACTTTGAAAATTCATAACTAATTCTTCCAAGCGTCTTATCAAGTGATTCAACTTTTAATTGATCCCTTGATGGCTTGAAAATCTACAACATTTTTAATTGTAGCCTGAAACCTTCTGGTTTGGTCAAAATACCCTTCAGAGTGAGGATATGTTAATTCTACAAAAATCCTAATTTACCCAGATTCTAAGCTCCATAACTCCAAGACCTTTAATATTGTTTTGATGAGTCAAGTTTCTAAATATGCTCTGAGGAGTAAGCTTTCCAGGACAATCGAGTTTGTTGCCTAACTCTCTTTGGTTGGGAAGATATGCTCCTCGGAATGCTCCTACGTCAAATATTTTCTCTAGGCAGCTTGCTCGGTTTTCTTGTTGTCTGAGAAATATGCTGGTCACGATTGCATCATTCCCTCCTCCTTTAAAAGGATTTGTCCTCAAATCTAGACCTTCTAGAAGAGCAAACTCGTTGATGACTTGGTTCTCATGCATTCTTCTGAACCTTGGCAGAATGATATTTCATCCAGGCTTGAACACATAGTGTTGTAACCCTTTTTCATGCCATGAGTACTCTATGTGACTTTGATGAAAGCCAGCAGCTTCTAAAGCAAACGATGATCTCTTTCGTGTGAATCCTTTTCTTTTATTACTGCTGATCCATGTTGCATGACGAACAAGTGTTCACAATAACTGTGAAGAAGAAAGAAACTTTCCTAAAACTCTCGATTGATTAAAAGTATGCAGGAAACAAAGCTTACATAGAAAATCCTTCTAACGGTTTTCGAAAAACTAAACCTAAAAGTAAAATCAAGTATTAAAATTAATAAACCAGAAAATAACCTGATATAATTAAAATCCTAATCTAAACCCAATGTTGAATCTGAATTGTTGAAAACCGAGCAATTAACATCTTGGTCGAATCCTTATGGTTTGCTTCCTAAATTACTTGGTTTTCTTGATGAGAATGAGTTAGAGACAGTCTGATAATGACCTGGTCAAATTCCCTTATATGGATGATTTGAGCTTGACTTCACACGAACAGCCTTGATAGACGAGCTGAAAGTCTGCTGACTTTGAAAATTCATAACTATTTCTTCCCAGCGTCATTTCAACACTTTTAATTGAAGCCTGAAACTTTCTGGTTTGGTCGGAATACCCTTCAGAGTGAGGATATGTTAGTTCTACAAAAATCCTAATTTACCTAGATTGTAAGCTCTATAACTCCCACGCCTTTAATATTGTTGTGATGAGTCAAGTTTCTAAATATGCTTTGAGGAGTAAGCTTTCCAGGAAAATCGACTTTGTTGCCTAACTCCCTTTGGTTGGGAAGATATGCTCCTCGAAATGCTCCTACGTCAAATCTTTTCTCTAGGCAGCTTGCTCGGTTTGATTGTTGTCTAAGAAATATGCTGGTCAGGATTGCATCATTCTCTCCTCCTTTAAAAGGATTTGTCCTCAGATCCAGACCTTCTAGAAGAACAAACTCGTTGATGACTTGGTTATGCATTCTTCTGAACCTTGACAGAGTGATATTCCATCCAGGCTTGAACACATAGTGTTGTAACTCTTTTTCATGCCATGAGTACTCTATGTGACTTTGATGAAACCCATCAGCTTCTAAAGCAAACGATGATCTCTTTCGTGTGAATTGTTTTCTTTTATTACTGTTGATCCATGTTACATGACGAACAAGGTTTCACAATCAATGTGAAGAAGAAAGAAACTTTTAAAAAACTCCCGATTGATTAAAAGTCTGCAGGATACAAAGCTTACATATAAAATCCTTCTAAGGGTTTTCGGAGAACTAAACGTAAAACTAAACCAAGTATTAAAACTAAAAAACCAGAAAATAACCTGAAATAATTAAAATCCTAATATAAACCCAATGTTGAATCTGAATTGTTTAAAACCGAGCAATTAACATCTTGGTCGAATCCTTATGGTTTGCTTCCTAAATTACTTGGTTTTCTTGATGAGAATGAGTTAGAGACAGTCTGATAATGACCTTGTCAAATTCCCTTACATGGATAATTTGAGCTTGACTTCACACGAACAGGTTTGATAGACGAGCTGAAAGTCTGCTGATTTTGAAAATTCATAACTAATTCTTCCCAGCGTCTTTTCAAGTGATTCCAATTTTTCTTGATCCCTTGATGGCTTGAAAATCTACAAAATTTTTAATTGTAGCCTGAAACCTTCTGGTTTGGTCGGAATACCCTTAAGAGTGAGGATATGTTAGTTCTACAAAAATCCTAATTTACCTAGATTGTAAGCTCTATAACTCCCAGGCCTTTAATATTGTTGTGATGAGTCAATTTTCTAAATATGCTCTAACGAGTAAGCTTTCCAGGACAATCGAGTTTGTTGCCTAACTCCCCTTTGGTTGCGAAGATATGCTCCTCAGAATGCTCCTACGTCAAATCTTTTCTCTAGGCAGCTTGCTCGGTTTGCTTGTTGTCTAAGAAATATGCTGGTCAGGATTGCATCATTCCCTCCTCCTTTAAAAGGATTTGTCCTCAGATCCAGACCTTCTAGAAGAACAAACTCGTTGGTGACTTGGTTCTCATGCATTCTTCTGAACCTTGACAGAGTGATATTCCATCCAGGCTTGAACACATAGTGTTGTAACCCTTTTTCATGCCATGAGTACTCTATGTGACTTTGATGAAACCCAGCAGCTTCTAAATCAAACGATGATCTCTTTCGTGTGAATCGTTTTCTTTTATTACTGTTGATCCATGTTACATGACGAACAAGGGTTCACAATCAATGTGAAGAAGAAAGAAACTTTTAAAAAACTCTCTATTGATTAAAAGTCTGCAGGATACAAAGCTTACATATAAAATCCTTCTAAGGGTTTTCGGAGAACTAAACCTAAAACTAAACCAAGTATTAAAACTAATAAACCAGAAAATAACCTGAAATAATTAAAATCCTAATCTAAACCCAATGTTGAATCTGAATTATTGAAAACCGAGCAATTAACATCTTGGTCGAATCCTTATGGTTTGCTTCCTAAATTACATGGTTTTCTTGATGAGAATGAGGTAGACACAGTCTGATAATGACAAATTCCCTTACATGGATGATTTGAGCTTGCCTTCACACGAACAGGCTTGATAGACGAGCTGAAAGTCTGTTGACTTTGAAAATACATAACTAATTCTTCCCAGCGTTTTTCCAAGTGATTTTACATTTTCTTGATCCCTTGATGGCTTGAAAATCTAAAACATATTTTATCCTACCCTAAAACCTTATGGTTTGGTCGGAATACCCTTCAGAGTGAGGATATGTCAGTTCTACAAAAATCCTAATTTACCCAGATTCTAAGCTCCATAACTCCCAGGGCTTCAATATCGTTGTGATGAGTCCAGTTGCTAAAGATGTTCTAAGGAGTAAGCTTTCCAGTACAATCGAGTTTGTTGCCTAAATCCCTTTCGTTGGGAAGATATGCTCCTAGGAATGCTCCTACATCTAATCTGTTCTATAGGCAGCTTCCTTGGTTTGCTTGTTGTCTGAGAAATAACCTGGTCAGGATTGCATCATTCCCTCCTCCTTTAAAAGGATTTGTCCTCAAATCCAGACCTTGTAGAAGAAGAAACTCGTTGATGACTTGGTTCTCATGCATTCTTTTGAACCTTGGCAGAATGATATTCCATCCAGGCTTGAACACATAGTGTTGTAACCCTTTTCATGCCATGAGTACTCTATATGACTTTGATGAAAGCCACCAGCTTCTAAAGCAAACGATGATCTATTTCATGTGAATCCTTTACTTTTATTACTGTTGATCCATGTTGCATGACGAACAAGGGTTCACAATCACTATGAAGAAGAAAGACACTTTCATAAAACTCTCGATTCATTAAAAGTCTGCAGGATACAAAGCTTCTATAGAAAATCCTTCTAAGGTTTTTCGAAAAACTTAACCTAAAACTAAACCAAGTATTAAAATTAATAAACCAGAAAATAACCTGAAATAATTAAAATCCTAATCTAAACCCAACGTTGAATCTGAATTGTTGAAAACCGAGCAATTAACATCTTGGTCGAATCCTTATGGTTTGCTTCCTAAATTACTTTGTTTTCTTGATGAGAATGAGTTAGAGACAGTCTGATAATGACCTGGTCGAATTCCCTTACATGGATGATTTGAGCTTGACTTCACACGAACAGGCTTGATAGACGAGCTGAAAGTCTACAGACTTTGAAAATTCATAATTAATTCTTCTCAGCGGCTTTTCAAGTGATTCCACTTTTTCTTGATCCCATGATGGCTTGAGAATCTAAAACATTTTGAATCGTAGCCTGAAACCTTGTGGTTTGGTCGGAATACCCTTTGGAGTGAGGATATGTCAGTTCTATGAAAATCCTGATTTACCCAGATTGTAAGCTCCATAACTCCCAGACCTTTAATATCGTTTTGATGAGTCCAGTTTCTAAAGATGCTCTGAGGAGTAAGCTCTACAGGAAAATCAAGCTTGTTGCCTAACTACCTTTGGTTGGGAAGATATGCTCCTCGGAATGCTCCTACGTCAAATCTGTTCTCTAGGCAGCTTGCTCGGTTTGCTTGTTGTCTGAGAAATAAGCTGGTCAGGATTGTATCATTCCCTCCTCCTTTAAAAGGATTTGTCGTCAAATCCAAACCTTCTAGAAGAACAAACACGTTGATGACTTGGTTCTCAGGCATTCTTCTGAACCTTGGCAGAATGATATTCCAGCCAGGCTTGAACACATCGTGTTGTAACCATTTTTCATGCCATGAGTACTCTATGTGACTTTGATGAAATCCAGCAGCCTCTAAAGCAAACGATGATCTCTTTCATGTGAATCCTTTTCTTTTATTACTGTTGATCCATGTTGCATCATCCCCTCCTCCTTTAAAAGGATTTGTCCTCAAATCCGGACCCTCTAGGATGAATGCATCGTGCATACATTGTTTCGGCGCTGCTGTCCACTTCTTTAAGGTAATGTTTTTGTTGCAGGACACACAAGACATTCCTCCTGGCTCAAAAACAAAGTGTGGCAGACTCTTGACGTGCCTTAGATGATCCATAATAGTGTGCTCAATCCAAAAAAAGGTTGATTAGATTCTTTTCACAAAATTAAATCATGTTCTGAACCTGATTTGTAAACCATTGTCTGCTCTTTTCCATGAGAGATTTCTGGTCTAAAATATACTTCTTCAGCCACGTTTTTGATTGGTATTAGAGCAATTACAACCTGAAGTTCTTACTCTTGGTTCAGCTTGTCGAATTGCTGATTTTCTTCGCAAAGAGGAGCTAGTTTCGGTTCCTCCTCTTTGATCGCTTCAGTTGCGACAATTGAGGATGGAATTGTGACTGGAGTCAGTTGATGGATGTCCTCTTGAGCTGCTCACAGCTCGCTCTCAGATTCAACCTTAAGCTTCTCTCCTTCTTTAGGCTTTTGGTTCTTCATAAAAATCGCAGAAGATGCGCTTTGTTCTTCCTCCTTTCGTTTGCTGCTTTTTACACAACTTGATGCAGAATAACATGAAGATTTCATGGCCTCCTTGCTGGTGAATGGATGTTCCATCCTTGTATAAATTTCTGGTTTTGTTGTCAGAACTTCAACAATTGCAGAAGCAATGGCTTTCATCTGCCATTCAGTCAAGCTGAAATCTCAAGCCATTGTTTCGCGTGCAGAGATAAACAAGACTTGATGAAACAGATCAGAATAGTGTTTCCCCAAAAATAGCATTGGAAAATCGCAGAAAGAGAAGAAAACTAACCCGTGATCTCTTATTCAGTTGCTCTGATACCACCTGATGCAACCTTGAGAACTCTAGGTTTCTTTAATCCCTGAATCTTCTGAAAAAGAGATCTGAATTTTTCTTTTGTTTCTTAGTTTTGTGATTTTCGCGCAAGATGGAAGAAAGATGATGAATTTTTATAAGAAGAAGATAGATGAGAATCGGTGGATTTAGTAAATGGGTAAAAGGATAGATAAACCTTTTGATCGGGTGAATGAACTCCCTTTTTGATCTTAAAGACAAAAGTTGTAGAGAATGAACTCTGAAGCTAGCAGTTGTTCGATGACGAACAAGGGTTCACAATCACTGTGAAGAAGAAAGAAACTTTCATAAAACTCTCGATTGATTAAAAGTCTGGAGGATACAAAGCTTACATAGAAAATCCTTTTAAGGGTTTTCGAAAAACTAAACCAAGTATTAAAATTGATAAACCAGAAAATAACCTCAAATAATTAAAACCCTAATCTAAACCCAATGTTGAATCTGGATTGTTGAAAACTGAGCATTTAACATTTTGGTCGAATCCTTATGGTTTGCTTCCTAAATTACGTGGTTTACGTTATGATAATGAGTTAGAGACAGACTGATAATGACCTGGTCGAATTCTCTTACATGGATGATTTGAGCTTGACTTCACACGAACAGGCTTGATAGATGAGCTGAAAGTCTGCAGACTTTGAAAATTCATAATTAATTCCTGCCACCGTGTTTTCAAGTGATTTCAGTTTTTCTTGATCCCTTGATGGCTTTAGAATCTAAAACATTTTTAATCGTAGCCTGAAACCTTCTGGTTTGGTCGGAACACCCTTCGGTGTGAGGATATGTCAGTTCTACGAAAATCCTGATTCTCCTAGATTGTAAGCTTCATAACTTCCATACCTTTAATATCGTTGTGATGGGTCCAATTTCTAAAGATGCTCTGAGGAGTAAGCTTTCCAGGACAATCAAGCTTGTTGCCTAACTCCCTTTGGTTGGAAAGATATGCTCCTCGGAATGCTCCTACGTCAAATATGTTTTCTAGGCAGCCTTCTCTGTTTGCTTGTTGTCTGAGAAATAAGCTGGTCAGGATTGCATCATCTTCCCATAGGAGTCTTTTTAGATGCATCCCCTAGTAAGATGGGATTCGCTCCTCTCTTGATCTTGTGTTGAAATCCAAGTTCTTTCACACGGTCTAGTGATATGACATTCAAAATAGCATCGGTGTCCATCAAAGCATTCCCAAAATGGTAATCCTTGAGAGCACATGGAATTAGAAACCTTCCCCCATCATTGCTCTTCTATAGAGTCTTCTCAATGGCTCTAGTTGTTGGGATTCCATTTTCCCTCACGATCTTCTCAACCTTGTCTTGTTGAGAAATGGCCTTTTCCAATTTCTTTTTGACAATGTCATTTGTCTTAGCTTCTTCTTCTCATTCCTTGGGAATGTCCAAAAGATCTTTTTACTTGATTTCTTTGTAATGTAACTCAAGGATTTTCTTCTTAAAGCATTGAGGGTATGTGAATGTGGATTTATGAACCGGAAGACTCAAAATGGGGAAATCTTCCTCACTCACCTCTTCTCCTCTATGCATATACCTAGGAATCTTTTCCTTTTTCTTTAATGTCTCATCCCTTGAGACATTGGGTTTCTCTTCTTTCTTGAGGCTATCAGCCTTCTTAGCTTCCTCAAAGATCTCTTCCTTAGTAGCCTTTATCAACAAGCGAAGGCTCTTCTTCTTCCTTCTTAGTTTTGACATCTCCCTTATACAAAGAAGCATCCTTTTCATCAAGCTCCTTTCCAATTGGAGTGTCTTTCTCCTAAATTTCATGGTCAATTTCGGCTTGACCTTCCTTAAAATTCAGATTCCCAGCCAAATCCACATGCAAGCAATCAACAATCTCATCAAGAGGATTCAAAAATAAATTCTCAAAATCATTAATAATCTTTTCCTTTTCAAGAGTAAAGACAATACCATTCCATGGTTGAGGAGTATGGTCGATCTCTTCTAAGAAGGCGTTGCAAAAGTCTTTATTTGTTTGTTGGAGTTGAGAATCTATTAACTTGACATGTGAAGCAAGAGCTTCATGTTTGACATTCATGTCTCCGTAGATAGACTCTATCCTCACATTCATCTTCCCAAAATTCTTGTTGAGATCGCTTTTGTCTCATTTTGTCCTTCCACTAGTTTCTTAAGCATAGCATAATTCTCTTTTTTCTTGGTAGGACCGGTTTGTTGTTGAGGCTTTTGGTAGTAGCCTTGCTTAGATTGGTATTGGTTCCCTTGTTGGTGGATTTTTGAAGGATAGACTTGATCTTGTGGATTCTCCACATTAGTACTTCGGTAAGATAAGTTGTTGTTGAAAGGCTTGTATCCTTGGTTGAAGGGATTTTGGTAGTACCCTCCTTGTATGTAGCTCACTTCCTCTGGATTCTCCACCTCTTGTCCTTCAACTTCGGTTTCCGAAAAGTGAACACTTCTTTTTGTTTGTTGTATAAGCCTATCAAATTTATCACTTAGCTCCTTGATCTTGTCTTCCTTAGATTTGGTGCTTCACACCGTTCTATCATAGTCATTCCCATCGCAATTGTCACTTTTATCTAGGTTGTTCATGAGTTTCACTCCTTGATCGGCTGAAAGACTAACCAAGCTTCCCATGGAGGCGATGTTCAAAGCGAATCGATACTTCTCTTGGATACCTCTATGAAAAATTTGAAGAAGGTTGCCCTTTTTGATACTTTGGTGAGGACAACTCCTTATATATCCATTGAAGCGTTCCAAAGCTTCATAAAGCGATTCAATTCCTCCTTGCTTAAAGGTGGATATCTCATTCTTAATCTTTGTCGTCCTTTGGGGCGAGAAGAACTTAGACAAGAATCTCCTCTTACACTCGTCCCATGTTGTGTTAGAAGAGGTCACAACTCCTTTCTCCCATTGAGATGCTTTGTCTTCTAAAGAGAATGGAAACAAAGTCAACTTGTTGATGTCCTTCAGAAATCCATTGATTTTCACCATTCTGGTCAAACTTTCAAAGTTGTCCAAGTGCTCATGGGGGTTTTCCAATGCAAGACCAAAGAATCTAGCATTTTGCACCATATTGATCAAGCTTGACTTGATCTCAAAATTGTTGTTTCGGATTGGTGGGGGTCTTATACCCATCCTTTCGCCATTAGTAAATGGCTCATCGCCTCCTCCAATCCTAGTTTCTTCTCTTGGGAGGTGGAATGGACGATTTCCTTGGTCTCCTTAACCCACGAAATTCCCGTGATTGAGAGGGGGAATTCGTTCTTGTTGAGGGTTCTCCATAGGTGGAGGAATCTCTTGTTCAACCTCTTGATTCATATACAACCTTCTTAGATGGGCTTGTCTCTCTCTAGCTCTTATTTGTTTTGATTGTTACCTTTCAATGATTGTTGGGTCAATGTCAAGAAGTCTTGTATTCGGCTCACTTCTTGATCTTGTTATCATGTACATTCACAAATCCAAGAAAATCAACAAAAGAAAGTACGAAAATTAGATAAAATAAGCAAAAAGATAAACCCTAGTCCTTGAATCCTAGAAATCTCTTTGAATATCCTAGCGAAAGCCTAAATTCCTAGCAACGGCGCCAAAACTTTGACGTGGGCCAAGTTTACAATTTATTAACCTAATGCCCTACTTTTAATCCTGCAAGAGAACGAGGTCAATCGTAGTACTTTAGAGTTGTCCAAGGATTTAGAAGCTCGACTAGTAGAATCTAAGGGTTCTAGTCTAGGGGGCGATTTAGTAGGGGATTTTCACGGGTCTCCACTGAATCTAATGGTAGTCAAGGTCAAACATGGTGAAAACTCATAAAAGAAAGTAATAAGAAAGCTAGCAAGAAAGTAAAACAAGAAATGAGTAAACTTGGATCTAATTAAACAAAAGATAGGATCTTGAGATAATAATTATGGGTTCGGATTCAATCTAGAGATGTGATGGACTTTGGTAACACTTTATTAGAGGATCGAAGATATTCCTAGGCCAAGGATCCCTCTATTACCAATCAACCTACTCTCGTGACGGAGACCTATTCACCCATACACATAACAAGGCTCAACTCTCGTTTGTTGCCCATCCAAACATGTATGTGATAGTGTTCCTCAAGCCCTTCTAGCCATCTAGCACCTAGATAACATCCACTTTCATGGGCCCAAGTTAAAGACATAGATCTAGTTCTCTCAGACATTTTATTGAACACTTTCTAGGCGTCAATGAGCAAGCAAATAACTACGAAGAACTAAACTAGATCTAGTAGGAATCTATGCCAATATCTAGCTTAATCATCCATTACAACCCTAGATCTAACACTAGCCTACGATATCTCAAGATCCAAGATGGATCTACTCACTAAGAATCATGGACTCCAAAGAAAAGAGATGGGTCTTTGAGTTCCCATGGTCTTAGAAGAATATATCTAAAGAAAGAGATGAAGGAGAAAAGATCCAAATCACTCAAGAAAAATAAAGAGTTATTACAAAGTTCTTAAATCTCAAAATGAAAGAAAAGATAAGTGTTCTTAAGCGTAAGTTGTGATATGTTTGCTCTTAATACATAAGGGGCTATATATTCTAAGAGAAGGAGAGAGGAAGCCCTAAAAAGGGTCTTTTTCACGTCAAGATTACCTGGCATCGACCCAAGGGAGGCTGGCATCGACCCCTGGGTTAATGCTAAGTCACGTTGGGCAGCAGCTCAACCAACGGAGGCTAGCATCGATCCAAATTGGCCAGCATCAACCTCTGGCTCGATGACAGGGTCCCTTGCCAACTTCTTGTGTCTTCTTTGACCCCTTTGATGCCTTGTATGATCCCGACTCCTTCCATTGTGTTTAGCTCCTTTTTCTTTGGTTTTTAGCTCCATTTCCACCTTAGATTCACCTCTAGAGCCTCAATGAATCCATCTTGAAATTGCACCTACAAATGCAAAAAAAATGGTATGCAAATGCAATATGCTCCTAAGCTAGGCTCTAGATTTAAAGTAATGCATTCTAGGACTTATATGCAATATTTACAATCTAAATGTGGATGTAACTAAGCTAAAATACATCAAAATATGCATGAAAATATGTACACATAAAAAATGCGCTAGGACCTGGGCTGGAAAAGCATATGGTGTTCCAACTGCCCTTTCTAGTAATAAAAAACGGACGTCTAGCCAGCCGTAATTTTATTCAATCATGTGCGTCCATGCAGCTGCTTGGTGTGACTCCAATCCCATGTTGCCATGTATCGAGCTGCTTGGAGAGAGATGTAGACTAGCACACTAGTAGGTCACCCTTCTACCATTCCGTTCCGCATCCCGAAAGGCGCAACGCGTTCAATACGCTCGGTGCTCGCACAGGTCATGACCATGGATTGTCTAGATTTGCATGAATTGATTTCTTTGGCCAAAACTTCTATTTTTCTTCAAATAAAAACACTTATAAATAATTCTATAAGTTTTTCTTTCCTAAATCTAGGAATAATTTCTTAGCTAATTTCCGTGTCCGAGTAGACACTAAACACCAAACAGAGAGCATTTTCAATCCTCTCAATTTCTCGAGGATATTCCTTAGCCAAAAATTCTTTCAAAATCTAAACTTAATTTTATGGCACTTCTTACGACCCTAAAGTAGTTCAAAAACACTCAACTTCCCATTCAACATCATTCGACAGTTCCCTTGGCAATACTCATGGACTTTATTAATTAGCTTTTTATCTTTAAGTAAGGTTATTACAATAGACCATGCAAATTGATCCATTTTCGAGCAGACTCTAAACTCTCTCATTTACTACCTACGCTTTCTCCTTCCTGAGCTTATGCCTTTTCTCCTTCACTGGCTTAAAGCTCGAATATATATTTAGCTCTTGCAATATCACTTTGAGGCTTTAAGGAATTTTATCACTCTAAGCAAACATGCTCTGGTTACGCTTTTGGAATTTGATCAGCTTGTGCTTGATAAACACTTTTACGCTGATGCCAACCATCATGCAACGCTCAAACCGTTATTTGTCTAGAACTATTTGAACAGTTGGTTCCCTAGACTGCTCGATTTGGAAAACATGACTAATTCTCTCTAAGGTCCTCTTGATTGGACTCATGCCCTTGCTCGATAGACTTGTCATCATGCTACACCTGCTCAACGTCATGTTTCTTTAATTGCTATTGAATCCTTGCTTGATACCAAGCCATATAACATTCTTTGCGTTCATCTACCTTCTACAAATAACAACAACCCCCGTCGAGGTTGGGAACTTGATGTACTGGTGATAAGTTGAAAACATAGCTTTCATTTGGTATATCCACGTTATGTACAAAATCACATTGTACAATGTTGGACTATCGACCACAATGAACTTAACCATCTTCAGCAATCCAACCACATACACTGAAGCTTTACCACTCCAAGGGACATTTCGGTTTATCCTTCTCCTTTTGATTTGATATGAATGCTTGCTGCCATGATTGATCTCGTGCTTACATGTTTATAATCTATTAGTTTTCATATTAGACAGTAGATTACAAGGAATCAATGAGTGTACTTGAGTAGGATTACTAGTCGATTAGGTTTTATCAACAACGTTATCATCTTCGCTCGTTCGTTAATGTTGTTAACATATGAAGCTGGTTTGTGAAGAGATCTATAGTGGTTTGCATTACAAAAGATTGACTTATCGCTGGATCTAATAGTTGATGACCCTTTCTAATTAGGAAATGAAAGTGGATCGATTTAGAATCATGAACAATAAGTCTTGATCAGTTTTAATGCATGTTTATTATTTTAAGGCCATACGAAAGTCTAGGTCCTTAGATAATTGATGTGCATAGGTTTTAATGCATTTTATAACTCATTTCTTTTATGTTTTAGACACAATTAGGTTGTAAATGTTGCATTTAAATCTTAGAATGCATTAGTTTAAGTCTAGAGTCTATCTTAGGCATATCTTGCATTTACATGCATTTTCTTTGTATTTGTAGGTATAACCTTGGAGAGCACTTTGAGAGTTTGAGATGATGGATTCTAGGAGCCAAAAAGACCAAGAATCAAAGGGATTTAAAGACTAGAAGAATTGGGAGAAGATGTGATCAAACAAGATTTCAAAGAGGAGCAAGAGGCCATCAAAACTGCCCAAAGGGAGCTCCCATAGACCATCTGGTCGATGGCCAACAACCTAGGGTCGATGGCCAACGACCTAGGCAGTAAAGAGCACCTCCTCTGCTGGAGGTTGCCAACCATCTACCCTAGGTTGGCTACCATCACCCAGATGGGTCGATGGCTGACAACCTTGGCCTTAAAAACGCCCTTCTTCACCCTATAAATACCCCTTAACCTATTTTTATGAGGGTATCCATTTTCTAAGACAATAACACACTTTTATAACTTTCAAGTTTGTATGTTCTCTTGATCTTTGAGATCAAGAGTCTCTCTTTTAANATCTACTTAGATTAGGTTGTGATATGGTGTTAGGGATGACTAATATTAAGTTTTTTAAGGATTTGGAGTGCTTAATGCTAGGTTTTAGAGTAGCTAACTAAGATCTAGACTAGTATGCATTTTATTGCCCGAGAGGTGTTCACTATCTTTCTAAGTGGATCGATTATGACATTCATGGGTCCATCATCTTAGTTT
>OVAN01011947.1:0-13518 GCA_900406275.1 Anastatica hierochuntica | reverse complement strand
CCCCCCCCTTTTAGTATAAATACATCCTCTTTGCCACCAAGAACATTTGGACTACCTAAGCTAGTGTTTTTTTTCGTTTTCTTCATGTTTCTAAGATTGATTTAAATATTTGTAAACACTTTGTTCTTAAACCTCTCTAAATCATTCTTGTGTTTCTCCTCTCGTTAGATCTATTGTTCTTCTTTGTTCTTCATCTCTTTTCTCCCTTTTTCCAAGATTTTTCCTTTCTCACAAAGTTATGATTTTTCTTGGATATCTTTGTGTTTGTTTGTATTCAATCATCTCCTCTCATCTCTTCTCACCTTCTTCTCACTTCAAGTTTGGATTTTCAAGAAGCTTGTGACACTTCTTGGTTTTCCATGGGCCTTAGTGAGTAGAACACATTTTATCTTGGATTGGTAAATTAGGGAGTGATTAGGTGGTTAGATAATGATTTCTAAGGATAGAATGAACTTAGATCTCTATGGTTTAGGTGTTCTTAATGCTAGATCTAGGATAAAACTTGATCTTGATATATATGCATTTCACACCCGAGAGGTATTCGATGAAATGTCTAGGAGAACCTAAAGTATGCCAAACTTAGCTTAGCCAACGAGAGTTGATAGCTAAGGAGTTTGGTGACAAAGTGAAATGATTCTTAATGATTGCTTGCTAAATGATCACAACAAAGCGAGAGCGTGAGTAAAATATATTAGCTTCCAAATATGACTTTTAGCAATGAGAGTGGTATTAGTTCAAGCATTAATTCCATAGTCATGAGGTTGAGTTCTTGGACTTGCTCTTAATGATTCCTAATTGATTTATCATTTGCAATAAAGCGAGAGCCTGAGTGAATGTAATCAATATGGAAATGGCCTATTGTCACGAGAGTGGATTAGGCTAGTAATGATTCCTTGGTTGCGAGACTAGTTCTTTTGATTGACTCCTTTCTTGTTAGTTAGCCACTTGATTACCCCTTCTCAATTGCCAATCCAACTTCCAATTCTCCATCTTTTTAAGTCTAATTTAGTGTGTTTAGGTTGTGTTGCTTGTTCTTTATTATCTTTGTGCCGCCACTTTTCTCTCTTTTTATTTGCTTAGCTTCGGAAATATTGCGTATTCCTAGTGTTTGAGTATCTAGTTCTCATGGGTTCGACCCTTAAATACTACAATCGACATAGAAGTATACTTGCGGTTAGTGGAGATTGTTAGTGATTAAGGCTTATAAATTTAAAACTTGAAATCGTGTTAATCACTAGCGAAATCTAGCCCTCAACAACATATCCAACCAAGTCCCAAAGTGGGGTCTAATTGTTTCCAGGACTCATCTACCCGACAAACTAAACCATCTGAGATGGTAGGGACCATAGAAGACCGTTCTTCTTCAGAGGAGGACAAAACTTGTGCTTCGTTCCAAGTTATAAAATCGGTTTCTACATTCCGGAGAATCGCATCCATATCCATTTATATCTCTTAAAAAACTTTGCAATTTTTTGTTTTCCATATTAACCATAATACCCACGGTAAAATATCACAACGATCCCTATCATGATTCTTAAAAAGGGTTCCGCCAAAAGAGATAATCCATATTATTGTAGATTGAGTTTGAAGGGAAGGCCTCCATTCATGCAAAAATTCAAAATATGCGGGAACGTTGTGCACTCAAAAAATACATGATTAATTGTTTCCTCAGCAACTCCGCATCGTTGACATATTGTGTCACACTGTACTTCTCTATGTACTAGTTCTATAGTAACCGCCAAATTCCTGTGAGAATTTACCAAATGAGATGTTGTATTTTCAGCGGGCATTTTATTTTCCATGTGAATGCTTTTAAGTTATCCAACCTTGGTCTCCAGCCGTTATTATTATCCGTGTGATCTCTCTTGAGTTAAGGAGTTTATAGCATGACTTAACCGTATATTGGGTCGATTTAATATAAATTAGATACAAAAAGTTAACAACTGTGCCTATAAGCATTCATAGATTTTACTAATATGTAATATAAATGATTTCACCTAAAATTGAATAATAGTTTTCTGTTATGCTTATTGAATAACTATCTAAATTCATCTTCTTTTTAACTTGTTGAAAAATTGTGCTTTTTTGAGAAACAATTACGACACTAAAAACGTTGATGATATCCATTCAATGATACTCAAATGAAGTAGTTTAATATTAATTTACTTACAAAATTAATAACTAAAAATGTGAAAAATTATAAATGTCGGATAAAATAATTGATATATAGAAGTGAAAACAATTGATTTTTGCAATATAATCAAATTACAGAAAAAAAATCTGCGTAGCGTGGATGAAAGTACTAGTCATACACTAAAACATGAATACATCACTTGGCAACGCCACATGGATGGGGCAGCAGCTCCTTCTCACCGGTCGCGAACCTCCTTTTGGCACAAACTGGTGGTGGTTTATCTGTGACCGCCAATATGCTTTTTCGGCCATTTTGCAATCTAAATGACATGTTGATGATTTTTATCATTCGAAAGACTATTCGGGCAATCTTGGATGGTACCAAAATAGTTTTTGATAGTGATGGTACCAAAATTTTAATAAACTTTTATTGATAATGGGTTTGGCTGAGAGACTTGAAACGCATACAACAAGAAGCATTAGAATTCTTGAAACTTCTTATGACCGGATTAATAACACGTTCGGATTTGGTTTTCATTGCTCAGATCATTGACATTACTTGGTGAATTTCTATTCCGCCAACTTTATCTAAAATGACATTTTTGGCTTAGCCATGTTCATTGGTTATCAAATTTGAAAAAGGAAAATTTTAATTACTCTATTTTGTTCATAATAATCACTTTGGTTGGACATGCTCGATGGTTTGAGTTGATTAGCTTAGCGGCTACTAGGAATCACCATGTCTCATTTTGTTATAAAATTTGATCATTTGGGCAACTTTTGATTTAGACCATCCGAAAGGTTATTTCTCTCGGGTATATGACCTATCATACAGTGTTAAATTAAAAAAAATTAGTTCGGGATTTTGTTTACCTTCTTTAGTATGTTATAGATTGGCCAAGATTCGTGATTGGATGTTCGTATAGCTCCAGGGTGATATCATTACTTTATCATCACTTCATCCGAGCATATTTTTATTTGATTAGCGAGCCTTGGAATCATTCTCCAATCTTAAATGAGTGTATGGAATGGTCCAGGAGATGGTATGAACGATTTGGATTCTTTTTTTTGTCAAAATTGAAAAACGGAAGTTGAGGCACTATGACATTCTCACCGTTCGTGGGTCCTTTTTGGCATAATATGGTGTAAATTCATTCACAACTCGGTGTAAACAGCTTCCAAGTATCTTTGTTGATGTCTTTGAATCCAAAATGATTCGTTTTTCTTGTTTTTTAAACTCCTGCAAAAAATCAAGACTAATAATAAGACATCAAAATCATTCTTAAAAAAATTAAAAACAAAAATTAAAACCATGTGGGTTGCCTCCCACAAAGCGTTTGTTTTGAGTCATTAGCTTGGCTCCTTTCACCTTTTAGGAGTGATCAATTCTCATTAAATGAAGTGTTGCTCCTTTACCTTCTTGGCGCTTTATACTTAGTGTCTTTGAGGGTTATTTGAGATCATCAAGCGTGTCTTCATTGTATTCTTTTATCAAAATCGCCTTTGGAAATAACTTAAGAGTATTCTCGAGCTTCTTTTTGATAATGTCATCATTCTTCACATCAAGAGCAATGGGATCTTGATCCTAATCTTAGCAAATGATGTTGGTAACTTGTCAATCTCATTCTCTTATTCATCCTCGTCCATGAGCGGATCATTTCATACTATGATAGCACAGGTGTCTCTCATTACTTCATCTTCGCCGGTTTGGCATAAATATGTGTTTTGAGTGATAAAGCATCTTTCTCTAAGACTCATTGCTTCTTGTTGCTATCTCCAGGGTCTAGACTAACTTTTTTTCTTTCAAAATAGCATTATTTGGTTTGGAGCTAAAGCTTACAGCAGGGTACAAGACTTGCTTATTCATCCTTACGAAAGAAATCCTCTTGTTGGGGAAATTAAAGATCACTTCAGCAGTAGCTAAGAATTAGGAGCCAAGGATTATTGAATTACTCTTTCATCCTTTAGGGAAAACAACTTGAAAGTCAATAGGGATGAAGACACCTCCTATTTTAATCAGTACTCGATAAAGATTAGAGACGGTTGAAATTAGAGAGCCCTAACTCGTGAGCCATTTTTAGTGAAATCACGTTCACATTAGCTCCAGTATCATACAAGCAATCATCAATTTACACTTTATTGATTGAGCATGAAATGATGAACATTTTTGAGCATTCAATTTTCTCTAAGGGAATTGTCTTGGATCTCTTCTTGTAAGCTCTCTTGGATTCGTTTGCTAGATGCTCTATAGGTGGTTTCACTTTATAAATGAGGTATTTAAGAGCTATGTTAGCGGTAGTCATGACCTTATTAACTTCAATTGAGTTGACGACCTTGCAGAGAGTTTTCGCCGGGTTTTCTTGTTTCTTGACAACTTTGCTTGTTAGAGTGATTTGAACATCAAACTTCTTTACATGAGTTTCAATGACTTCATACATTTTTGTAAGCTCATTGTATATGTTTTTCACCCTCTCATTAATCTCCTTATAGCTTTGCTTCATTTCTTGAGAGATTTGCTTCATCATAGTTGTAAGCTTCCCTTCTTGCGATTAGGTGCAATAGCTTGAGGATTGGCAAATGGTTGCTTCACTAGATACATTCCTTAGTTGAAATGTTATTTCTTAGACTGATTTTAACCTCCTTGTTAGGCATTTTTAGGCGGATAGAACTGGCCTTGAGGGTTTTTAACATTAGGGTTCCAGTACAACATATTTGGATGATTTCGGTATCCTTGATTGAATACCTTGTTTCTGAAAAAACCACCAATGCAATTCACTTCTTCTTCATTCTCTCTATTCCATCTTCTAAATACTCCAGCATAGGTGCACCATTCGCATCTCCAATGGATTTGACGCCATGAACTCTTCGTTTGTCTCTTAGAAGTTGAGAAATCATCATCTTCAATTTTGAATTTGTGCGGCTTATGTTGAAATATTGGGCAAATAAACATTTCTAGCATAATGTTGACCACTATTAGAATCATCAGCAATGAGTTTCTCAACCAAAAGATTAGCTTTGGGCACAGTTTTAGTCATGAAACTCACATTGGTAACTGCATCTAGAGAAAGCTTGCACCTATAGTCGATCTTGTTGTAGAAGATATTCCATATATTTCCTTTAGAGAAACCATCGTTTGGGCAATATCTTTTGTACTCTTTGAATCTCTCCAATGCTTCATAAAAGGATTCAGTTGGTCCATGTTAAAATGCAAGATTTTGCTCCAGATAGAGCTCGATCTCTGCTTTGTGTAGAATTTGTTCAAGAATGCTCTTTTGTATTTGTCCAAACTAGTGATGGATTGGGGAGGGGCAGGGACAGAGACTTCATCCGTCTTAGAACTTTATTAGTCTATGAGAATGTAAAGAGCTTGCACTTGAGGCGGACAATGTGGATCTTGTTGAACTCTCCCTTGAGGTGACTGACTTTCAGGCAAATCTTGTTGAAGAAAGGCTTGAAGTAGTTATAGGAGCTGTTGTAATCCCACTAAATTTCTAGCTAGAATTTGTTGTTGATTCTCCACTCGAACGAGCACATTTCCTCCTCTGGCTTGATTTTGCGATTTTGGGACAGTACCAAGAGGTCTTTGTGGGTATACATGTACTCCTTGAAGTTCAGCTAGAGCGGTGTGTTTGGCTTGAGATTGCGGAGGAGCGAAAGGGGAGATAGAAATTCCATGGCCATCGGCGTCTCCAACGAGGGCAGTTGGATCATCCACACGAAATCCCTGACCGTGAAGAGGATTATGGTTCTGATTCTCACTAGTTAATTGTTCTCTCTTTTTCTCATTAAGATATGTTCTAGTTGATCAATCGGTGGATTGGTTATTGATGGGTCGACCGAAAGAGATTTCCTTTACATAAAACTTGAAAAATAAAAATGATGTAAAACGGATAATAGTAGTGGTCTAGAATGAATTCACTGTAAAAATTCGTAGGTAACGAATCACGTTCTCAGCAACGGCACCCTAGAAAGCTTGATGTGCCTAAAGTTTCATCCAAATAAATGACACTACAGCTGCAAGAGCACAACGTAGTTGTAGTACTTTGGGTATCAATTTCCACGAGGATTTGGAATGTACACTGCGAATCTCAGAATCTTCTTGTGCTAAAAAAAATTATTTTGTAAGTGAATAAAGAAATAACAACAATGAATAAGAAATACAAGTGGTTGTAAATCAGTTGAGAAAAACGTTAAGAAATTAGGAAATTCCTAGAGAATTTTGCATGAAAGAAACTTAATATCTATGAATTAGAATTAAGTGGCGTCTAGAACTAAAAAACACTAATATAGATCCTCTCCAATTTTGAAGCTCGGGATTCTATGCTTAATAAGCCAAGGGACTTTGCTTTGATTGGCCTTTGTAAAAGCTAAACATTCATTAATTATCTACTAAGTTGAGGCGACTACTTTCGAAGTCTCCCCGCTACTTAGATTGTCAAAGATTAGTTTTAGGCGATCTAACAAGCTTTTGGAATGTAAATGAGCCTAAGATCAAATTTTTAAATGTGCGATAAAGCAATCATGCATTATAATCAAATGAGACAAAGACAATATGAATCCCTAAAGAAAACTAGAAACTTATCATAACATGATTTCTTTGAAAAGCCTAAAATCTAACTAACGAATTACTAAGACATGGAGCACGAAACAAAACAACAATAAATCAGTGACATCATCATGTCTTAACAATAGAGGTTTAGAAATCTTCTCTATATCAAAGTACAAATCGAGATCTTCTCCAAAAAATATCTTAAATCTGAAGAACAAAGAAAAATTCCTAAAGCTTTGAGATGAATTCGACGGATGATCTAAAAAATGTGGCTCTCTCCTACCTAGAAGCTAAAAACAAGTATTTATAATTCTATATCTTGCTTAGGTCGTATTTGGTTAAATCAATTTTGACGGAAACGAAATTCGTTAGCTGAACCGAAAGTTATAAGGCAATTTATGTTTATGACCACAAAATTTCTCTCCGCCGGTATATGTCAAAAATGACCTCCAAGCTGGTGGGAATAAGCATGACAACTGATGTGAATGCTCATGTTCTCCTTTTGCTTCATTTAAGAGACAGACTGTCATATCTCCATTCAATCGATTATAACTTCTTGATCCCAGGTCCATATAACTCCAGACCAATTGCATTTCAAAGCTAACTCAAAATGATATTTCATGTCTAATCAATTCATTGAAGGCAAGATCTTCGTTCAAGGTGATCTACTGATGATGAGAACACGTTCAGATTGGTAAGATGTAAAACACTCTGTTTGAGCTTCGGCCCTCTTGATTCATCCTTGAAACTTGTTTGGACATAATAATGAGGTCCATTAGCATATTCCTCCATCTTTTTTGATGTTTTGACATGTTTAGTCCATAAAATCACAAGTGCGAGAAAACTATCTCTTTTTTCACCGCGATAAAACTATCTCTAAGGGTCGAGAAAGAGTTAAAACCTGCAAATAAAGTAAAAAGTCAACTAAAAATGATAAAATATTAGTGATATCACCCACCTCGTTTCTCAACAACGAAAAAAAAAACAAAGTATGCAAGCTCTGAAAGTTTCTTTATGGCCTTCAGCAATCTTCAAGATGTTGGTATGATAAGCTCTATGAATCACAGTCACAATATGGTTTTGTGCAGAAAAAGAAAGATCACTCGCTTTTTCACTTTAGTCCGCAGGAAGACATGTCTTTATGTTCTCACTTACGTCGACTATCAGGTTATTGGTGGTGATTGTTTGCATAATAAAGTTTAAGGGATATGTGAGTTATTGCTACAAAATGAAGGATCTTGGAGTTCTTTAGTACTTTCGTGGAATAGAAATTTCTTGAAGCCATAAAGAGATTCATATTTCCCAAAGGAAGTATACCACATATATAATCACTGAATGTAGTCTACTAGATGCGAAACCAATTGATACGCCTCTAGAACAGAACCACAACCTCGCTAAAAATTATGGAGAATTTCGTACCAATCCAGGAAAATATCGTCGCCTTGTCAATATTTTGGTCTATCTCTCCTTCACTCGGCCTGACCTTAGTTATGCATTTCAACTTCTCGCTCAATTTCATGATCAACCTCGTGTAAGTCAGTTAAAAGCAATTCTACATTTGGTTCGATATCTCAAAAGTACACCTGGAATGACATATTCATAAGTTCTCGTTATGGACTTCACGTTGAGGCTTACTTTGATGTGGATTGGGCATCTTGCCCTAAGACTTTTCAATATTTGATTAGCTATGTTCGTGTGGTTCTTAACTATCCAATAAGTTTCAAAACTATAAAGTTACGGAAAATATCGCAATTTTCTTCGAAAAATTGAATATCGTGCTATGTCATATACATATTTAGTGGTAGAGTGGATATTGGAGCTTTTTCAGCATTTGGTGTTCCTCATATGGAACCAGTGACTATTCAATAGTAAGGTGATGTTCGTTTGTTCATCCAGATACTGCATCTGGATGCAGATGTCGAATGATGTTCGTTTGCTATAAATTATAAGCATAATCTGGATGAAGTAATCGGATGCAAATCAAAACTCATCCAAAAAATCTTGATATTTTGGATGAGATTAATAGTAGAGTTTGGATGAGTTTTGTTCATCCAAAAACTTGTAAATGTTCAAAATATTTTCTACTTAAATAAAATCGTAAAAACCGCAAAAACCGTAAAAACGGTAAAAACCGCAAAACCCGCAAAACCCGCAAAACCCGTAAAAACCGCCAAAACCGTAAAAACCGCAGAACACTTAAAAACCGCAAAAAACGTAAAAACCGCAAAACCTGTAAAAACCGTAAAACCCGCCAAAACCGTAAAAACCGAAAAAACGTAAAAACCAAAAAACTGTAAAACCGTCAAAACCGCAAAACCGTAAAAATCGCAAAACCCGCAAAAACCGTAAAAACCGCAAAAACCGTAAAACCGCAAAACCCATAAAAATAGTAAAAACCGCAAAAACCGTAAAAACCGCAAAAACCGTAAAAATCGCAAAAACCGTAAAAACCGTAAAAAACAGCAAAACCCGCAAAAACCCGTAAAAACCGCAAAACCCGTAAAAATTGCAAAAACAGTAAAAACAACAAAAACGCGTAAAACTGTAAAAACCGTAAAAACCGCAAAAGCCGCAAAAACCTGTAAAAACTGTAAAAACCGTAAAAACCTCAAAAACCGTAAAAACTGCAAAAGTCGTAAAAACCGTAAAAGTCGTAAAAACCGTAAAAACTGTAAAAACTGTAAAAAACCATAAAAACGAAAAAACCGTAAAAACCGCAAAAATCGTAAAGCCACAAAAACCCGCAAAACCCGTAAAAATCGCAAAAACCGTAAAAACCGCAAAAATGCGTAAAATTGTAAAAACCGTAAAAACCGCAAAGCCGTAAAAACCGCAAAAAACCCGTAAAACTGTAAAAACCGTAAAACCGCAAAACTCGTAAAAACTGTAAAAACCATAATAACCGCAAAAACCTCAAAAACCGGAAAAACCAGAAAAAACCCGTAAAAACCATAAAAACCGAAATAACCGTAAAAACCGCAAAAATCGCAAAAACTGCAGAAACCGTAAACACCGCAAAAAACTGCAAAAACTGCTAAAACATCAAAACCCGTAAAAGCGCCAATATCGCAAAAACCGTAAAACCGAAAAATCCGTAAAAACCGCAAAAAACCATGTTCTTTTTAGTCATTTTCTATAAAATGCATCTGGATGATAATTGTAATTACGCAAACGAACATAACTTCATCCAGATGTAGTATCCAGATGCAAAAACTGAAAACAGAAACAAACATCTTCTGGATACTGCATCCAGATACAACATCCAGATACTGCATCTGGATACTGCATCCAGATACATAAACGAACAACACCTAACTATTGTGACAAAAAAAGTTACTTTACATATTTTCGCAAATCTAGTTTCTTTTATGAATGCACGAAACACCTATAGTCTGATTGTCATTCGTGATGAAATATGATGGGATTGTCTGGACAAAACATATTCCTACGTACGACAGAGCAATTGGCCGAATTTCTCACCAACGCGTTAAGAAGAGTTCAGTTTGCATATGAGCTTGGCTAGATGGGAATTTGGACCTACATAAAGGAGAGTAATGGAGTTTGGATCATAACTTTTAGAAAACTAGTTTGCGATTTGGACAAAAAAAAAGAAGAAGAAGATTAATTTGCGTTAAACACAAAGAATAATATTTCTTTTATTCATAGTAGCTATTTCCTTTTCCCTTAAGTTAGCATCTATACATATGTATGCTCAAAATTAATATCAATACACTAGAAGAATTAGAGAAATCTCCTTAGTTTACAGGTGTAGTCAACAATTGTTAGCCGTGTACAACCGTTAAGACATTGACATTTTGATTTTGGAGTTTTATTTGATAAAATATCATATTTAACCTGCAAAACTCGTTTCGTATTGATAGACCATCGAAAGTGACTTACGTATACACATTTCTTATAATATTTTTTGTTTAGAAGTACGTTTATAATTGCAAACAAGATAGTGACGAAAAAAAAACTGGAAACGAGAGAACAACGGTTGTTTGAGTTATATCCAAATATTCATATTTTTCTTCTAGAAAGAAGAGAAAATAAACAAGAGGCAGTATATGTTGGTGTGTACTGTATAGTATTTTATAATTAAGAGGCAGAAACTAGTTTTTGAACACTGAAAAAATCACTTGTTAGAAAGAAATAAATCTTAATTATGAATCAGAAACTAGATTTAGGAATCAGAAACTAGATTTTCAACACTGATAAAATTCACATGTTTGAAAGAAATAAAATGATATACATGTATATGTAGTACAAATCATTTTTTCTAGAGAACGACATGTCATTACCCTAACTTAACACTCCTCTAGTATCAAATATTCCAAGGATCAATTTTATTAAACTCAACCAAATCACAATAACAAATCACATCTTAAAAGAAACCTAAATCACATATGAAAAAAGTGATCATTTAAAACGTTTAAAATACATAGAACGTCAAAGAAAACAAGAAAATAAACTCAGGTTGATCCCAAATAGCACCACAGCCAGTCCATGGTATCTAGATACTCGTGATGCTAACCTGCAAGGGGGACAAAAGGGGGGGGGGAACACGAAAGATAGGGTTGAATAAAAAGGGAGTCACTCAGCTAGGTGGTCAATTGATAGAGCACGCAAGTATGCAGATCTGTCCCAACATATCGACCATGGTAAATGTGGATCACGAAATCCACACTTGAATTTGTAAAATAAAAAGAGACAAGAGATTCGTGGGTTGAATCCCGTTTGAGCTAAAGACAGAACAATCAATGAGATTTTTGTATTGATGAGTTTTGTTTACAATAGATATCGAAACGTGAATGACTACAATGATTTGATCATGAATATGATCTAATAATCACTAAAAGAATAATAAGTATTTGTGTTAATTGACGTAAAAAATATGAAGAAGCGTTTCTGTGAGCCTCCTTCTTCCTTAAATAGCATATGGATCCATCACCCACCTTCCGAGATCTTCTCCTAGAATTTAGGGATCCACAACAATATTGTTTGACAAGGTACGAGACCTCTTCACTGGCTACCCGAGACCAGACTCTCTTAGCCTTCTGCCGTTGAGACCTGGACCTCTTTTGACGAGACCTGTTCGAGCTCCATCTAGGTCTCCCTTGGCAGACTTGGCCTCGTTCATTTTCTTTAGCATAAGTGTGAGCTAGTGTTTAAAGCAATTAAATAATCAGCTGGGCCTTGGTAGGGGTGAAATATAGGCCCAACAGATGCCCCCCAGCATCCGGAGTGAGGTTCCGAGGTTTCGGATGCGAGATCATATCCTGACTTCTATGTTTGCAAAAGGCTTCTCAAGAATTACTCGATTAAGTAGCTACTCAGCGAGCTGCTTCAAGAGATCGTTTGGGAGGTTTAGGCCCTCGCAGGAGTCTAGCTCCTTTTTGACTTTTGCTTTGGGTGGTTCAGGTTTACCTGAATACCATTAGTTGAGCTTCAAGATTACAAAGATCTCCATGAGAGGCTAACACTTGCTTGTTCAAAATTTTTTTATGACCTTTATTTGTGTGTTAGGTCTTTTTTGAACCTTGAAGTAGATGCTAGGTTTTCAGGAACCCTTTGAGCGCTAGGTTTCTGTAAACCTTTGAGCGTTAAGTTTCTGGAAACCTTTAAGCGTTAGGTTTCTGTAAACCTTTGAGCGTTAGGTTTCGGAAAACTTTTGAGCGTCAGGCTTTCGGGAACCTGAAATGAGTAATAAGGTTTCGAACCTTTAATTTCTAAAGTTTCTAGGAACCTTTGAAAAACCAGGTTTCTAGGAACCTGAAATTGATGTCAGGATTTTAAGACATTTGAGAAATTAGGTTTCTGGGAACTTGAGATTATCAGGTTTCTGGGAACCTTGGAGTATCAGGTTTCTGGGAACCTTCGAGTACCAGGTTTCTAGGAACCTTCGAGTATCAGGTTTCTGGAACCTTTAAGTAACAAGTTTCGGGAACCTTTAGGTAACAGGTTTCGGGAACCTACGAATGTCAGATTTCAGAAACCTTTGAGTATCAGGTTTCTGGGAACGTTCGAGTATCAGGTTTCTGGAATCTTTAAGTAACAGTTTTCGGGAACCTACGAATGTCAGGTTTCGGAAACCTTTGGACATCAGGCTTCGGGTGCCTACGGATAACAGGTCTCGAGGACCTTCAGATAACAGGTCTCGGGGACCTTTTAATAACAGATCTCAAGGACCTTCAGATAACAGGTCTAGGGGACCTTCAAATGACAGGTCTTGGAAACCTTTAGACGACAGGTCTCGGGGACCTTTAGACGACAGGTCTCGGGGACCTTTAGACGACAGGTCTCGGGGACCTGAAAATTGAAGTGGAGGATTTTAAGATCTTTGGAGGATCAGGTTCCTAGGAACCTGAAAATTGAGGAAAAGGATTTTAAGACTTTTGAGGTTCAGGTTTCTGGGAACCTAAAATTGATAGTTGGATTTTAAGACCTTTAAGAGTCAGGTTTCTGAGAACCTGAAATTGAGGTAAAGGATTTTAAGACCTTTGAGGTTCAGGTGTCTGGGAACCTGAAATTGATATTAGGATTTTAAGACCTTTAAGAGTCAGGTTTCTGGGAACCTGAAATTGAGGTAAAGGATTTTCAGACCTTTAAGGGTCAGGTTTCTGGGAACCTGAAATTGAGGTAAAGGATTTTAAGCTTTGGGATTCAGGTTTCTTGTAACCTGAAATTGAGGTAAAGAATTTTAAGACCTTTGGGATTCAGGTTTCTAGGAACCTGAAATTGATAGTAGGATTTTAAGACCTCTGAAGTATCAGGTTTCTGGGAAACTGTACTTGATGATAGGATTTTAAGACCTTTGGGATTCAGGTTTCTAGGAA